>JAOEHY010005926.1:0-17278 GCA_025447955.1 Psilopsiagon aurifrons | reverse complement strand
TGTCCCTCCATCCCATGTCCAAAGCCCCTCTCCAGGTTTCCTGCAGCCCCTTCAGGCACTGGAGCTGCTCTGAGGTCCCCCCTTCAGGAGCCTTCTCTTCTCCAGGCTGCCCCAGCCCAGCTCTCAGCCTGGTTCCAGAGCAGAGCTGCTGCAGCCCTCGCAGCATGTCCATGGCCTCCTCTGTTGCTCCAACAGCTCCATGTCCTTCTTATGTTGGCGGTCCCAAAGCTGAACGCAGGACTACAGAGGGGGTCTCATGAGCACGTATTCCCTAATTAAGGTCCCAGCCCCCCTTTCAGCCTGCTGTCTTCAGACTTCTCTGCTTCCCAAACCCATCTTTTTGTAATGCAAACTAATAGCAGACCTTGTTCCCTTCCTTGCCTGTTTTTCGCCCAAATTAAAACTCAGCTAATCTCATTAACAAACTCACCCTGGTGCCATCATGTTCATTGGATGCCCCCTAACATATTAGAAACTTATCCAGGGAAACAAAGGGGAATTCCATGCAGAGAATGAAGAATTAGTGCAGGGGTGGGGGGTGATTTGCATTTCTCTCCATAATCACTTGTTTGTGTGCGATTAGTGTCTTTAATCTCCATCTCATTGCCACTGTAGCAGTATGAAAGTGTGGGTCTAGGTGTCTGGATAGGTGCAGGAGTCTGCAGTATGCAGGTCAGAAGTGCACCTAAGGAGTTGAAATGTGTTCCTATGACAGGAGAATGGAGTGAGCAAGTCTCAGAGTGGCTAGGAAGCAAAAGATTTAGGCTTATCATCAGCTGGGATATCAGTAAGTGACAGAGCATAGCTGACAACGAGGTTGATGGAGTAGAAAGACACCAAACATGCTTCTTGGAATGGATAACAGAGCTTCAGACCATCCTCCCAAGGGATGTAGCTGAGTGCAGATATGCAGGGCCATATGGCGTTGAAGAACAGGAGATGGGATTTATTTGTGCTCCTAAACTATTAACACAAAAATGAGGAGATAGCAAATACCAAGGAAAAGGAAGAAAAATAGAGCCAAAGGAGGAAATGGCATTTTTGTACCACATTTACAACTACTTTTCCAAATCCCCCACGGTAAGTCACTATCCTGATACATTGAGCTTCCATTCTTAAAACAGTTTGACAAGAACTTCCCTGAGCAGAAGTCATAAAGAGTGGTTTCCTACAGAGCTTAGTCCCACGGCTGGATTATCTCATGTCTAATAGTGTCTGAATGACACCTTTCTGTACCCACAATATACATCACTACCAGGCTGCCAGTCACTCACTGCAATGTCCAGCGCCTTCAGGATTATTGTGGGACACAGGAACGGTGATTCACAATCACAGTGGTGATTGTGGAGGTGTCCTACAGGAATGATGTTGGGATATCCGTGAGTAGGCTATAGTCCAGCATCCCTGAGAGTTTGGGAGAGGGATTCTGGGGGTTAAGGCCACTCTGTGTAGTGCCCAGAATGCCTATCAAGTAAAGAGACAACACAATTTGATCCATTTGAAAGCTAGAAACTTGTCCAAAGTCATATAATTACTAGCATCCTGACGACCATCCAACCCCACTCTTCCCATTTAATTCAGTGACAGAACTTCCCGACTTGAACTCAGCTATTTCTACCACTGACAACTTTGTGAGAAAAAAAGCTCTTTTTAACGTGTTTCATCTGGAGGTTATTTGTTCCCTTTTATTCTTTCAGTTAAGTTGAGAAAGGAGCTCTCTTCATATCTCACCAGATCTGGGACAATACAGAGGAAACTATTTTCCTCTTTCAGGCTCTCCACCTGAGAGATGGGTGCTTACAGCCATTCATCTCCAAGTTTCTGGTTGTATGTCCTTGGGGTGAAGATGAAGGAAGAGGTCATGTTTTTCACTGTTGAGTTAAAGCCTACAGAAGTGAGGCATCTGAGCACTGATCCATTACAACCCAACTTCTTGTTTCCAATCTGATCTTCCCAGCATCCTGAATATTGGATTTTTCTTATTATCCTTAGGGCCTGCTCCCTGGACATAAGTATATTTGTTGCTCAGTGGGGTTGCAAGCATCAAGCACTTCAGTATCAATGTCTCTTCATCTGGGAAGTGCAGCTATGCAGGAGTGGAGTGGGTTTTCTATTGAATTTCTGGGTTTGATCTCTTAGGCCTTTGTGTTGAGGGGAGTGTGTGTTGCTTTGACTAAGATCAGAACCACAGCAGCACTTTGTATATTGATTAGCTGAGGGAATTGCTCTGGCTTGGCTCTGCAGTCCATTGTGGAAGACTTTCTACACAACGACTGCATGCAGGTTTGTAGTTTTGGGGGAGCAGAAATAGAGCTAAGCTTGGTTTAGTTAGAATTTAAAATGGGAGATCCCCCAAACCTCTCTCCTTAAAGTAAAACTTATGGCTTCATCATTTTGGGGTAATTTCTTTGGAGTTCTTGATGGCATAAGAAACCTTCAGAGTTTTTAATTGTAGCCATTTATGTACATGCATCTTGCAATAGTTGTTAGACAATGCTCAACTCTTCAGGTAGTTTAATTTCTTTTATAAAACAATAGGAAGAAGTAAACTTGTCACGAGTTCAATATCAGCCTTACTCTAGTAAAACGTTATCTTAAGAGTGTTTTTTCTGACAATTCATTGGTTCTGGTATCTTAAGAACTAACCTGTGTGGCTACTCTGCAATAGTACAAGTTTCATTTGAAGTTTGGTGGTCTGTAAGTGCTGTCTATGAGGAACAGCACAGATGCTCAGGAGTAACCAAACTGCATCACTGAACTGTCATCAACTCTGTCAAGTCATGCAGGAAAAGAACTTGGAGATACAATATCTATTTCTGTACTGTATGAAGACTTGATGATAAAAAATGGGCTAGAAATCATCTTGGTCATGCTTGAGACAAGGGTAAGAAGCATGGCACCGTAGGGCAGCTGTGTGGCTTTGTGTGTATGCATTCATATATGTGTTGTACATATAAGTTCACACACAGCCATCACCAGGAACACTTGGGTAACAAGATACAGAAACATACGTATGGAGACAGAAAAGAATGTGCATTTGAAGCACTGTTTTTGTGTAGCTGCTTTTACACATATATGTGTGGAGAAAGAGGAATCAAGAGAGGACTGAGCATGTGTGTATGTTGATCAAAAGAGATTTAGCAGGGGGAGATGGTTTCTTGAACCCAACTGAGAGCAGATTTGAAGAAAATAATAAAACCTCAAAATCACCCCTTCTGATTCAGTTTTCCATTGACGCAGTTGCTTCATAAGCAACCAATCCAGGATGTGGCACAAAAGAGCTGTCAGAAACTTTGGAGGGGAAAATGCAGGAGAGAACAGGGACAAAGAGAGGTCTGTCTGCAGTGAGGTAGGATGGGCACAAGTAGCTTTTGGGTAAACACTGACTACTCACACCATCGAAACAAGGCTTATTGAAGTTGGAGGAAGGGCTACAATTGTCAAACCTCCTCCATGTGGATAGGTGTGATGTGTACCTGGCAGTGCCTTAAATGTGAAGGACCACTTTAGGATGTGCTTACAAGGGTGGGGATCTATAGGGGGTGTGCACATCCAAGGATGCGTCGAGTGTGGCTGTATAAAGGGGGCTCATGGTGTACATGGACAAGCTGAAGAATACTGGGTTTTTTTATGATTACTCTGCCTCTTTTCAGTTCCCTCTCCCTTCTGAGACAATGCATTAAAGCATGGGAAAAGTGATACTTAACACTGAAATTCATCATTAATTCCTCCATCTTTTATTATCATAACATTAGCTGCAATGAACTCTTCTTGCACTGACGTAGATTTGGTGTGTCACTTTCCCTGGAAGTGCTTCATAACTTAGCATTAATTAATGGTGACTTATTGCAAATTGTGTTACAGAGCTGATAGCACTTTGGGGTAACTAAGTGTCACCAACTGCAGTCATCAAACTCGCTGCAATAGCCAGGCGTCGTACAGGATTAATTGCTGTATCACACAAAAACATCACCTTTGGATCTGCATAGGAAAGGAAGGAAAATCCATGGCTTGGGACTTTAATTTTGGTCAATTCTCAGCTTTGCAATCAACCGCCAGCATAGCCTTGAGCAAATCAGTTAAGACATTTATACCTAGTTTGAAAGGTGCTGTAGATATGAAGGTGTCTCCTCTTCATTGAGTTTTGGCTTCCAAAGAACTGGCTTACCTTTGCTCACCCAGACTTTGATGCGTCATTGCCTACTTCCAGTAGCTACTGGAGATTTGATTGATGCAGTTAGTGAAGTCCAACTGTGATGGTGTTAGTTATACCACCATTAATTGTACTGTTAATTGTTATGGAGCTCCAACACAATCTCCCAAAGAAAGACAAGGGATAACAACTGCAAACTGAAACAGGGGAATTTCAGGCTAGATATAAGGAGGAAGTTCTTTACTGTGAGGATGGTGAGGCACTGGAACAGGTTACCCAAGGAAGGGGTGAATGCTCCGTCCCTGGCAGTGTTCAAGGTCAGGTTGGACAGAGCCTCGTGTGATATGATCTAGTGTAAGTCATCCCTTCCCATGGCAGGGGCTTGGAACTGGATGGTCTTAAGGTCCTTTGCAACCCAAAGCATTCTATGATTCTATGACCCCTGTGTAAACTTTTAGATGCCTTCATCTGAACCCTGAGTAGCAGGCCCAAAATTTCTCACATGACTTGTCCTCCCCTGTGAATTCATCACTTTCAGATGATAGCCTGAGATTCAATAACTGCTCACATGCAATAACTTGCCTGAGACCAAATTAAAAGCCAACATCATCAGCAATAGAAAAGACCCTAAGAAAAATGAGTGTGGTTCGTTGTAAGTCACAGCATTGTCTACCAGACCAAACTGGGCCTGCAGTTCCAATGTTATCAGTATGATGTGCTTGAAACAGAACATAATGCTAAACAGATCTGCTCTCTTTGGAGAAAAGACTCAGCCACCCTCTTTGCATATACTACAAATGCCAAGGCTGGTGTTTAATGAGCTCACAAGATACTGATGGCGGCTACCAGCCAGCAGTGTCTTCACATGTGCTCCTAGGCCTTAATTAAGAACTGTTCTTTGTTTAATCTCCCCAGCCCCACCTACCTGCTTCCTCCCTTTTGGGTTTGGGATGTTTCAGAAGACAGACACCAGCCCCAGGCAGATGCCTTTCGAAGTCAATCAGAAATGAATTTCAGGAAGGAGCCCACTCGTAACGTCTTATTTATTCATCAGTGGCTAGTGACTTCCAAACTAATCATAGAATCACAGAATCATTCAGGTTAGAAAAGACCTTTAAGGTCATTGAGCCTAACTCTAAACCCAGCACTGCTGAGTCCACCACAAAACAGCGTCCTTAAGAACCACACCTACACATCTTTTAAATCCCTCCAGGGACGGTGACTCCACCACTTCCCTAGGGAGCCTGTTCCTATGCCTGGCAAACCTTCTCATGAAGAAATATTCCCTAGTATCTTATCTAAACCTCCACAGCCTTTCCCTCACCTACTAAGTGGGTCACCTTGTCATAGGAGACCAGACAAGTCAAGCAGGACTTGCTGCATGAGCCCATGCCCACTTGGCCTGTCTTCTTCCCCACTGTGCATGATTCAGCTCATGGTGACAGCCTGCTCCTCTGCCTTGAGTATTCCTTCCTGAGGAATATTTACCCTTCCTGGACAACTTTATCCTCCAGGACTGCTGTCCAAAGGACTCTGTCAACCAGGCTCTTAAACAGGTCAAAGTCTGCCTTCTGCAAGTCCAAGGTGGCATTTCTGCTGCCCCCCTTTACTTATATGAGAACTGAAAACTCTTATAATTACATGGTCCCTATGCCCAAGACAGCCTCCAACCATCACCTCACAGGTAAGTACTTCTCTGTTCAAAACCAGGTCCAGTAGGTGCCTTCCCTGGTTGAGTCACTCGCTATCCATGTCAGGAAGTTCTCTTCCACATACTCAGATTGTTCCCTCTGTGCTGTATTGTGTTTCCAGCAGACATCTGGTAAGTTGAATTCCCCCATCAGAACAAGGGTTAGTGATTGTGAGACTTCTGCCAGCTCCTTATAGCATATTTTGTCTGCCTTTTCATCGTGGTCGGTTGGTCTATAACAGACTCCCACCATGATATCTGCCTTGTTGGCCTTCCCCTTCATTCATACCCATAAACACTCAACCCTATCATCACCATCATTAAACTAATCAAAACACTCCTTAACATACAGAGATACCCCATTGTCTCTCTTACCTTGCCTATTCCTCCTGAATCATAGAATTATAGAATGGTTTGGGCTGGAAAGGGTCTTAAGATTGTCCAGTTCCAACCCACTGCGATGGGCAAGGGTGCCTCACACTAGACCATGTCACCCAAGGCGAATAGATATCCATTGCAGCACCCCAGTTGTGTGAGTTATCCCACTGTGTTTCCATGAAGGCAAGCAACTATGTTTTCCTACTGCACAACGGTTTTCAGCTCCTCCTTTTTGTTGCCTATCAGCAGGACAAAAGCAGCCAGTCAAGCATGCAAATCAGATTAGTAATTTGCACCTTTGTGAAAGGGATTAGCTGCTCTGCCTGGTGTGGATGCTCTAAGAAATCAATCTGCATCTGTCAAAACCTGTAACCTTACTTGTGTCCCTGACTCCATACTTGGGTTGGTTAAGATAATAACAATTAATTAACAGCCTGCTTTAGATTGCATCTTCTCTTGTATGGGATTAATCTTGTATTTCCTTAGGGAGCTGATTTTCCAGGCTGACTGTGAATATATTCTTTGCTGCTGTAATACAGATTGGTGTTTGCATGCTTTCAGGGTCACAGCTACATAAGGGAAGCAGGGCGGTTAAAGCAGTGGAGCTGGTTTAGGATTGTGTCCAAATCCCATAAATGCCACATGTGACTTCAGATAAGTCACTTAATCACCCTTTCTCACACCCTATATTTACCAGATCAGTCAAGGAAAGCGGATTTACAAGGATGATTCATCCCCAAAAGGGCCAAGGGACATCATTTCTATTCCTGACTCCACTCTGAAACTTGGGTAAAGTCACTTTACTTGCACCATCCCTTCCTCCCGGCTGCAGAGTGAGGGTCGCATCTGCTCATCACTAAAACGTGAGTGGCAGCCTTCAGCTGAGTCACTCTCACAGGAATTGCCAGCCTTCAGCATCCTTTAGAGAGCAGGTGAGCTTTGTGGATGGCAGCTTTTTGGTAGGGTGTCATGCTTCTGGGTTCAAATGGGCAGGTGTCACCTGCATGTGACGGCTCTAAATTATAAGTTCCTCAGAGCAAAGTTTAGGCAGCTATCAGGTATGAATTAAGTCCTTAATACTAAAAGTAGGGATAAGCCTGAACTTCTACAAAGTGGAAATAAACTCCTGTGTGAGAAATTGTCTCCCAAACATGGTAAGGAGGAAGGGGTGAAGATACCCAATAAAACTCGCAGTGACACTTGCAATGCGCTGCTTCATGATACCTGCAGAAAGTCACCTCCCCAGCCCATTTCCAAATGGAACAAGACAATGACCTCATTTGCTTTGCCCAAATACATCAGTTAACTTCCCAGTATCAATAAGCTCTCCCCATTTTGCTTTCCTATTGACCTTTGCAGACCAGTTCCCCCAAAATGAGGCTTTTCGAGCACTGCTTAGGAGGTGCAGCCCTGTTGATGTGACAAGCTGTTTAAGGCCAGCTAATGTTATCTTCTGTAGCACTTTGCAAAGCTTTTCCCCATAGAAAGAGGGGGAAAGGGAAGAGCAGGGGCAGAGTCAGGGGAAAAAAGCTTACTGCAAGCATATGTGGTTCCCAGCATGTCCCTTCAGCTGTGAAAGGGAACATCTCCACTCTACTACTCCATCCATCTCCAGTGTGCAGCCAGGCAGAACCAGGCAGCTGCTGTGCATTACTGGTGTGGAGACCTGTCAGAAGCACTCAAACCCCAGGACCACATCCTAATAGAGGAATGTTGAAGGGGCCTGCATCTCCTGACAGAGAAGCTCAGAGGCTCTGGTGGGGCAGCAGCATTCAGACGGTTTTCTTGAAAGCTGCACATCCTAGATCCTGTATAAAAGAGCCAAATAGCCCTGCCTTCTATTTTAATTCCTCTTTCCTTCCCAACTCCCCCAAAGTGGTTCAGTTCTCTTCCCAGTACAGCTAATCCCGTAACATCTGGTATATGGTTTATGGTTCTTCCATACTGTAGCCAGCACACATCTCAAAGGCCTTGGTCCTTGTTCTACTGAAGACCCTCATTTTATGATTCTTCTTTAATAGAAATCCTTTATACCGTTGTTTCAGCTGGGATGGATAGTTAATTTTCTCCCTATTAGCTGGTGTAGTGCTGTGTGTTGGCTTTAATATTAGGACAATGCTAACACCTAGGGTTTAATTGTTGCTCATTAACACTTGCTTACCCTGGTCAAGGACTTTTCAGTCTCATGCTCTGCCAGTGAGGAGGGGCACAAGAAGCAGGGAGGAAGCAGAGACAGAACACTCAACCCAAACTGGCCAAAGGGGTATTCCATAAGACAGAAATCATGGCCAGTATAGAAACTGGGGGGAGATGGCCAGGAGCTGCTAATCACAGCCTGGGTACAGGTATCAGTCAGCAGGTGGTGAATGACTGTATTATGTTCTCTCCTTGTCCATGACAAGCTTTCCTAGAGGAAGAGTAGTTCTCTGCATCCCTCACACTGGGAAGGGTAGACAGGGAAGTTAGCTCCATGCTTCTGCTTTGCTATACAAGCAACACTCACAACCTCCTGTCTGAGTCAGACCATTGATGTCTTTTTGTCCTCTATTTCTTCACAGCAGAAGGATTCAGGCAGTGCTGCAATTCCAGCAATTCCCTGTCAACAAGCCTGATTTGTCTGGCTCTGGACCTGTCTGCATAATAAGGACAAGATCATCTCCTTCCTCGTACCATGAGAGAGCCATGGCAGCCTGGGATCAGAAAGTGTGTCCTTTGGCACACATGTAGCTCTTAGCATTTGTGATCACCTTCAGAGCGAACCCATAAGAAAGAGCAACAAGACTGGGTTGGGATGGGGTAGAAATGCTGGAGGAAAAGCAGCAGAGCAGGATTTGTGATAGACAAAATTGTAACCTGGGTTAGACATCAGCAAATAGCAGACAAAGGCCTGAGGGAAGTCCTGGGCATACTTCCACATCAGGACCAGCAGCCTCTGTGACCACTTAGGTCTTGTCAAGCAAAGAATGACATCTCCCTTTGAGCCAAAGTGTTTCTCTCCCTGGAGCTGTGGTGATGGCCCATTAATGTACATCTATTAAGCAGTTTGTTATTGTGACAGCTGACACGGTGATTGCTCGGTATGAGTTGCAATTACCATCCGAGCACAATGCATTTGGATTTATCAAATAGGCAGCTTTAACTAACCAACTATTCTGCTCAGAGGGATGGGCCCCCTCCTGGGAGAAACAGGCTCCCGAGAAACTAATAGCTCCTATTCCAAAACGGATGTGTGCCCAGACAACCGCAGGGATGGGCTTTTGTAGGGAATGATGCTCAGGTGTTAAACAGAGAGGATATTTTTACTTGTTCCTTTGCCAAGTGCTAAGAGAAGCAGGAATACTCCTGGACCACAGCCATCCCACTCAATAATCCTATAGGCTAACTAGGAAGGTCTCCCCCATTTCCTTTCCCCACACTGAGAGAATTAGATGCTAAAATAGAATGTGAGCTGGGATGAATAATAATATTAATGACAAAAAAGATGTGTGTGAAACCTCTAATTTTTGGTGGTGCACATTTTGGGCTTAAATCCTACAAATACTCCTGTCTTTAATATACACAAGTGTTGCCCCTCAGCTCCTGAGAGCTTCACTGTGAGACACAGGATGGGGGGAACAGCAATCCTCTGAAGTCAAGAGTCTAAGGATGTCCCCCAGAGACACCTCAGAAGGTTCCCATATGGCTGAATAAGCTGCTGGAGCTGATTTCTTGGCAGCAGCCATGGTACACAGTTGGAACAAACCTGGCCCAAAACATCTTGCTTCCCTCCATGCATGCCAAGCACAGCTGAGCCATGGTCCTGCTGCAGAACAGCCCAGGAGGAGCGGATGGTAGTGTCAGAGGCACAGAGATGAACTGGTTTTGTTGTACACAGGTCAATTCTGTAGCAGACAGGAAGGCTTTTTACGTGGAGAAGACTCTCAGGAGAACAAGGAGAGGATGTACATCGTAAAGCCCTCTGGTGGTCCCTTTCCCTCCAGCAAAACTGAGCAAAGGAGATGCATCCAAGCTGCCAAATGCACTCAGTCCTGTGCACTTGCATACACAACCAGGATGGGCAGTACTTTTTGCTGTCCCAGACCTCAGGGCCTCAATTTGCACTCCTAAGAGGCGTGGTGAGTCTACTTACTAAACAGGACAAGAATGTCAGGTCATCATCCCTCCTTTCTTGCATCCTGGTATAGCCCCATGTTGTGCACGGGCTGGTATTGAAGGACAACAGAAGCACTGAAGATGGGGAAAGAGGCTGGATCAAACCCTTGAGTGTTTTTATTCTGCTTACCCCTCACCTCACCCATCTACTACCCTTGGTCTATCTTTGTCCCCCCAAAGAGCCATCTGCAATTCAGTCCCTACCCTCATACACCTTTGATGGTCATGGTGGAGATGAAAAGTGCCTGACTTCCAGAGCCCTATGCACACCTCAGGCATGTCTGACTCTGCTTCACCCTTTTCCTTCTTTCTTTGCTGAAAATACAGTTCCTGGGACAATAATTGCCAGACATCTACGCAAGAAGATTTTGCTCTTTAGCCTGGCACCACAGCTCTTTAAATTCATCTCTCTCAACAACTCCTTTCCGTGGCTTTGACCAGCCACTTTTAACCTCTTTCTTGTAGCCTGCAAAGTCCATTGCTTTGATTTGTCTCGCAGGATAGGATTCATCTTACCTAATGTTAAATGTCTACCACGTTGATGGTCTGCAGCTAAGCTAGTCACCTTCAGCTCCCTTTATGGTGTGCAGACAGAAATAAGCACTGCCGGGACATGAGTCATTTGACCTATTTGAGATGTCTACTTTAGAATGAGATTAATCATGCTCTGGAAGCACCTGTTTTTCTCCAGCTAAAGCAGGAGTCTAGACAACCAGCTCAGATGAATTCAACCTCAATATCCTTTTAGGTGCTCATCTCCCCAGGATCGTTGGCTCTAATGAACCCTCTCAGGCCCACTTTAGCTGATCTGTACTTTGGACCACACTGTGCTTCAGACAGCTAATGGTGATAAGTATGACCTAATGAGAGCAAGGGATGCTGTTGTCTCCTGAAAAAGCAAATCCCATTCCTGCCCTTCAGAAGTGGGAGAAGGAGGTGGGAGAAGGAGTGCAAAGGTACTCGGCACTAGGCAGCTACACTTGGCTATTAGACATGGGTAGCTTTGAGGGTATTTTAATGCTGCCCAGATGGTGAGGATCCTTCTCAAACAGTGCACAGCGTGTGCATCAACATACATGAGCATGAGTTGTGTCAAATATACATTGATTATTGCTCATGGAACCAGCCACAAATTAGACAGTGCAAGAAATATGCTTAAAATGCACACACATGCACAAAGAAGAGCACTGGCAGTACAGGCTGTTGCTTCCTGGAGAGGAAAGGAATTCCCCTGAAGTGCCTCACAGAGGCTTCTTCTCCAGTTGCTAAAGCAAAGCAGCATTTAACATCAGATGAAATCAGTGTATAAGAGTGTAGGAATAGGGCCAAAGGTGAGATGATCTTTCGTGATACAGTTAAGGCTTGCAGCAATCTCAGTGTTTCAGGAAGAGATAGAATGACAAAGAAGTCTCCCATACACTTACGGTGTTTTTAAGCATCGCTCTTCTTATAGGACCCACTCATCCATGTGGACAAAAAATCTTTTGCACAGCAGGAGATGAAGATGGGCTTGAATCCCTTTGTCCCAAAACTTGGCTGGAGTCTCAAGACAGCCCTTGACAAGAGCAAACCAATGCTGGTAACTGATTGAGTCTTTCTCAGGTGCAATAAAAGACTAAATTAGTCCCCTATTCTATTTTGCATCTTCTGTTTCAGGCAGAAGGGGGGACACAAATGTGTAATGGCAGAGAATATATAGACAGAAAGGAGGAAGAAGGTTTGGGTTAAAGGAAATACTGCGGCCATAAGCAAGGACTGGACCAGGAAACTCTGTACCAGGAAGAAGCAGCACATTGTCCAGCTGAGGGCTGCAGGGATTTTGTCCACTCCTGAGGAAGCTGCTACCCTAAGGGAAGGAGGGAGGGAAGGATATTTACTTTCTCTGTCACAAGAACACAATCCAGGACAGACCATCAGTATTTCTGAGAGGCTTCCCTTGTCTTTACCTCAGGAAGACCTGCAGTGCATCTGCTTTGTGCTCTGTTTTCCCCACTTTTATCATAGAACTCCAATCAAAGTACCCTGGGGACCATAACAGAGCAGAGGCATGCAAAGGAGGAAAAATTTGGAACTATTTTCCCACTGGGAATGTGTCTTAATGTTAAAAATATGCATTGGACACTATGTCATTCTCTTGGGACTCCTTCATCCATACCTACATTTGCATCTGAAGGTAAATTCCCTCTGAGCTGGCATGGCTGATCAGGGGCTGAAGCACCTCCCATATGAAGCCAGGCTGAGAAAGTTGGGGCTGTTGAGCCTGGAGAAGAGCCATGGAGACCTCATAGCAGCTTCCAGTGTCTGAAGGGGTCTACAAGGATGCTGGAGAGGGGCTCTTCATCAGGGACTGTACTGATAGGACAGGGGGTAATGGGTTCAAACTGAAACAGGGGAAGTTCAGGTTGGATATAAGGAAGAAGTTCTTTACTGTGGGGGGGGTGAGGCCCTGGAATGGGTTGCCCAGAGAAGTGGTAAATGCTCCATCCCTGGCAGTGTTCAAGGTCAGGTTGGACGGAGCCTTGGGTGATGGTCTACTGTGAGGTGTCCCTGCCCATGGCAGGTGGTTGAAATTGGATGATCTTGAGGTCCTTTCCAATCCAAACTATTCTATGTATTCTATGTAGAATACCATCTAGCACCACCTTCTGTAGGCTGTTGCCCTCAGGGCCCATTAAGCTATCAGGGCCCATTAAGCTGCCTGAACCCCAGTGAAATTGGGCAGTGTAGAATTCCACCTCTATCAGCACCCCTTGGATCGATCCCTACATTTCTGTGGCAGTTGAGGTATTGCCCTTGTGTCACAGATTTCTGGAAGCTTTCTTTGATCCCCATCCAGGTCAGGCTGCAGATGCTGTTTACCAGCTCAGAGCCTCAGCAGGACATAGGCTGTGAATCAGTGGCTGTGGCCAGCAACATCCAGGTGCACGAAAACCTGCCTTCCAGCATCCTCCTCCTCCTCCTCCTCACACAGCCACTGTAGGCAGCAACTTCAGCTGCATTAATTAGTCACTGTTTACTCTCCCCAGGTTCTGTGTTATCACTGGAATACTCATCTGAATGTGGTGGCCAAACAAATTACAACTAATGAGGCCATTAGGGTCACATTAACATACAAGAAAAATGGGAGAGCTTCCGGCAGAGGTTTTATTGCCAGACTGGGCACGTGCCAAGCTTACGCGCTGCAAAAACCTCATATCCAAACAGTATTGGAGGCAACAGCAGCAGATGAACAAGATGCAGGGCTGACACAGTACCAAATCTGGGGTGTGCCAGGACAAGGTTCCCTGCTGCCTCCTGGAGTGTTTTAGAATGGCAAACATGGTAGGAGCAGCAGGCTTGGATGAAGGACCGGTGGCAGTGATTTGAGTGGAAGGATAGGATTTGGCACGCAACATCAAGGATTCTTGTCGCAGCTCCCTACACAAATCACTTGACCTCTGCTGGTAAACAGGTCTGGTGCTTCAACAAACAGAACGTCATCCAATTAATTCCTATGCTGGCAGTTACCATGAAGCCAAAGAAACAGAGGGAACGGGATGCAAAACCAGATGCATCCTCTTTCTCTTCTGCCTTTGGCTACAGACACACTCACATAGCAGTTCTGCTGGCCCAGGAGCCCATCTGGTTGGAAGAGAGATCTTATACACAAGATGAAAGGTGTCTTGATTTCCACAAATTCTCATGGATGGGCTGTTGGGAGAGCCAAATGCAATTGGAAGATAATGATACAGAATTAAGGTTGGCTTCCCTAAGGGGGTAACAGGAAAGCACAGAAAGTTCATCCACAATGAGATCAACCATGCTCTACAGTCACAAGGCAGCAGCAGGACACGGAAGCTGAGAGATACCAGGATCACTTGTCCCCTTCAGCCCCTTTCCTTCACAGCCTTCCCTTGCTGTCGCTGCTCCTTGGGGATGGAGATTTGAAGTCGAGGATGCTGCAAGGGGCAGGCAACAACAGGGAATGAATGGTGCTAGCTGTCTCCACGCCATCTCCCCACACCTTACCATCTCTCTCTGCTCTTCACACAGCTCCTACAGCCCAAGTGAAGTAAAAGCAGCCCTATGTGCTCGGAAGGTGCTGCAGAATGAGGCCTCAACACAAGCCTTTGTCCTGGTGTCCTGTCTCTGCTCCCTTCCGGCTTCTTGTGCCCCTCCTCACTGGCAGAGCATGAGAATGGAAAGTCCTTGATCGGGGGAAGTGCTACTGAGCAACAGCTAAAACATCCATGTGTTATCAATCAGCATTGTTCTCACTCTAAATCCAGCACTGCACCAGCTACTAGGGAGAAAATGAACTCTATCCCAGCTGAAACCAGGGCAATTGTTCACTTCAGAACAATTCATCTACTGGATGCTGCCATATTTCCTTCTTACCGACTGTTTGGCAGGAGGCTGGTTTTTTTCTGAAGTTTATTTTACCATTCTATTTTGAAATTAATTTATTTCCCTCGGTGGAGGTATCACAAAGAAGAGATTATTTCCTGCTCAAGCTGGTGACATACCAAACACATAGAATCATAGAATCATTGAATAGTCAGGGTTGGAAAGGCCCTTAAGATCATCCAGTTCCAACACCCCTGCCATGGGCAGGGACACCTCCCACTGAACCATGCCACCCAAGGCTCTGCCAACCTGTCCTTAACTTCTATGGTGTCATTTCTCATTCTGTGTATGGATGGGGGTCACTGTTAGGACCTCTTTTTGTAGGAACTTAAATAATATGTTTTAACATGTATTTCCCACAAGCATTTATGCTGATGAAGACAGCATTTGATGAATGACAGCATTCAGATTTACAGAAATCTCCAAAAGAGAGCACTGAATCATCCCTATTTGTCTTGCTCTCTGGAGATCATCCGAGACTGAGCTAATGGTTGTTTCTTTGCCATGCCAGAAGGTATTAGAAGTATCTCCAGTGGTCCTTATGCTTTCATAACAGCATTTGAAATCTATATATCGACCAATAAATGGCACTGAGATTTTCTGGTAATAAAATCACAGATAACCTAGGTGCCTGGATGGCTCAGGTGGTTGTGTCTAGGTCACCCATGTGCTACTAGCCCAAATTTGGGTTCAGGTGACATCAAGAGGAAAGCATTACCATCTCACCATAAAAAAGTGACGTTTTATGGGACACAAACCAGCTCTTAGGGTTCTCAGTGAAGAGGTTAATGATATAAAAGACAACTGGGAATGAGATCTTATCTCACTACCAAAGGTAGTTTGTGGCTTGTAGTCGACATCGAGGCTTGAAGATGAGCCAATACTAAGGGAGGAATTTGCAGTGGTGACATTCTTTCCGGAGAAACAGCAGTGAATATACGACCTACACATAAAGAATATGGGTCTTTGAGAGGAGCAAAACCAGCTTTCCCTAACCATCAGCATGAAGCATCACTGCAGGACATTAACTTGTAGAAAAGCAACACCGAGTTTAGAGAATCTGTGAATGGTACCAATCCCTCCATCCGCAATCTCCAGATGCCCTTACTCTGGTGCATGATAGAGCTGTAAGGAGGGTTTCATATCTACCTAATCACCTTTCTCCTTAGCAACTTTAAGCAAAAAGGAAGAAGAGAAAAGAAATGCCATGATGGTAGAGTTAACTTTTAGGGCTGTGTAGGAATAACTGAGCTGGATGTCATTGTGCTGCAGAAGTGACCTACTTTCACTTTATTTGGCTTATCTCTGTTTGCATTGGTTTATTGATGGCAGGAGATAGTGCTAAGTGAGTGGTGCTCCTGGAATATCAATGAAGGTCGACTGCAGCCCCTCTGTCTGGGCAGACTCTGGCAGGGACAAGGAGCAGTGCCTCTACTCAGCTCCTGGCAATTAGCAGGCAGAACTAATGCAAGGAGGAGATGGGCTCTGAGGCAGTGACCACAGTGGTGTTACTGCTGCGCTTTCTAATGAGCAGGCAGAAACTGGGCAATGAGCCCTGCAGGCAGGTTGTGTGAGAGGGAGAAATGAGGGTTTAGTCCCACAGAAAGCCTGGCACAGCTGGGGTAGAGTTTTCCTCAGTCATTCCTTGAATTTCATCAGGGTGGGAGAGAGGTGGAGGGGAAAGATGGCTGTTGGGAAAGCAAAATACAGCAGCTCCAGGTGAAATACTGTATTTTCCTCTTTAAGACTGACTGGAGTGGATAACTTGGAGTGAGTGAGCTGGGGAGCACATACGTGTTTCTGCCTCCCATAGTCTGGCTACAGCTACGTATTAGCCTACTGTTGACATGGTTCTCCATGTGAGCAGGAGGCTATGCTTCTGGTATGCTCTTCAGCTCCCTACAAAAGCATCCACCTCTCAGGTTAACCTGTAAAAGCACATGGACCACAGCCAGGGAAGAGGATGCTAGCACAGTTCCTGGCAGAGCTTTGGCTAATGGCATCTGCACCCTGACAGGAGATGCTCTTGTAGGATTAAGGAGCTAAAATGTTCACTGCCTGGGATCATCAGCCATGTGATGGAGCAGAGAGAAAGGGAGATATATGGATGTAAGTAACTGCCCTCAGCCTTAGAGCATGTGCCCTTTTATGCTTCACTGTACACATAGCCAAGCCTAGGAGAAGTTTCTTTAGCCCACACAGAAAGTACACGGACTGCAACATACCTGGTGCCACAACTCCTATGCTGGTGCTCAGCAACCTTTTGCCTTTCTTGCGGGGGCCCTCCCTCCAAGCCAAATCATACTGGTTGGCAAACACTGAGACAGGGTGGGCAGTCCCATGCTCCTGCCCCCTTTACACCCTTTACTTATCCCTATCAGGCACCTAAGAAAGTACCACGCTGGCTCCACAACCTGATTGTAGGTTTCTGCAAGCAAATTCGTTCAGCCTGGAGAAGAGAAGGCTCCTGAAGGGGAGACCTCAGAGCAGCTCCAGTGCCTGAAGGGGCTGCAGGAAAC
>JAOEHY010005925.1:0-21011 GCA_025447955.1 Psilopsiagon aurifrons | reverse complement strand
CTGCCCCAGCCCCTCTCTCTCAGCCTGGCTCCAGAGCAGAGCTGCTCCAGCCCTCAGCATCTCCATGGCCTCCTCTGGCCTTGCTCCAGCAGCTCCATGTCTCTCTTGTGCTGTTGCCCCAGAGCTGGATCAGGACTTCAGGGGAGGTCTCACAAGAGCAGAGCAGAAGGTGAGAATTTAGCTCCATTACAAACCTTTGCCCATTACCCACAACTCCTGCTAGCCTGTGTGTAGCAAGAAGCCACAGACCCAAGAGAAAGTATTCCACAGGTAACACCTAAGAGGGGATATTGCATGAAGTGATGCTGCAAGGTTTCGTGTGTGTTTTACAAAGGCAACATGAAAACACTCCATGGGCTCCAATGGTTGTTAGAGCACATTAAGAAATGGTTTTGGCCTCAGATTCAAATTCAGTTACAACTTGACTGGAGTTTAATCCTGACAGTTAGTTATGCAGCACAAGGGATCATCTTCTGTTTTCCCCCAGGGGCAATAAAGTTCCTGTCTTTGTTACTGGACGTTGTATTTGGGTACACTAAAGGCAAATTGCATTAAGACAGCTGAGTAATCCTCTAAGGTGGGGGAGATTGATCGTGATGACTAAGATTGAAAATCTACAAAGTATTGTACAAGAATTTCAACACTAAATCGCTGCTTTTCCCAGTGAGCTTAAAATCCATAAAGCATTGCATGAAATGCTTTGATGAGGTGTTCTTAATTGGTTTGGAGTTCTTGATGCATTACCTTATGTATAGGCTCAGCAACTTGCACAAAGTAGTCTTACTACTCAATTGGTACTGAAATCTGTCTCTTTCTCACTTTCCCATCACTTGCCATACTGTTGTGGATTAAGCCCAGTCGGCAACCTAGAACCATGCAGCCACTCGCTCACTCCCCCCACTTCTTATCCCCCTCCCGGAGGGATGGGGAAAAGAATCAAAAGAATGTAACTACCATGGGTTGTGATAAGAGCAGTCCAGTGACTAAGGTATAACACAAACTACTGCTGATACCACCAATAATAATGATAACAGAAATAACAAAGGAAGAGAACACAACCGCTCACCACCCACCAACCGATACCCAGCCTGATCCGAGCAGTGATTTCACCCTTCTGGGTAACTGCCCACAGTTTCTATACTGGGCATGATGTGCTGTGGTATGGAATACCTCTTTGGTCAGTTTGGGTCAGGTGTCCTTTCTCTGCTTCCTCCCAGTTCCCCTTCTCCCTGGCAGAGCAGAGGCTCAGAAAGTCCTTGGTCAGAGTAAACTTTACTGAGCAGCAACTGAAAGCATCGGTGTTATCAATGCTGTTCTCAGGCTGGAAGTCAAAAGCACAGCACTGCACCAGCTACTAAGAAGAGAAAAATGACTGCTACTGTGGAACCCAGGATACGTAGCTAATTCTCTTTGTGTTAAATTTCCCTTACTCTAGCTGCATATGTTTTGGGAGAAATGTGGTTAAATGTTAGTACATCTAAACATGTACCAATGCTAAAGAAAGAAGCTAATAAGGGAAAGAAATAATGAGGAAAAAAACATTACATTTCTCCAGTTCTTCCCAATTACAAATCTTGGAGACATAAAAATTAAAAATAGCTCAAGCTATTCTTCACACTTGGCTTGTTTTGTGGATTTCTAAGGTGTCTCTAAGTTTCTTTTGTCTGTTTGGAAGGAATTGGCTCATTAGTTTAAAGTCATAGGACATTTTTGCTGACATTTGTCATCTTGGAAAACAGGAAATTTTTCACCTGCGTCATAGTATTTCCTATGAACTTTCCTTGGTCTGAGTTCTATCCTTGTTTGGGAGCTAGAATCCTTTAAATGTAAGTGGGAAGGTTTTTTAAGGGCTTTAGATTTGTGTCCATATATAGGTGTGTATGCATTGTGGGGTCTGAATTAGGCTCAAAACAAAGTCTTTCACCTTATAGTACAGCATAAGACCTTTTCTCTTCTAAAATAGAATAAAGAAAAAATGAAATTTCCTGTAAAACTGAAAGGAGGATGAATGGAGCAAAGGGATGGGGCTTATTCACTGCAGGATTTTCCCACACAGTTAAAGCCTTTATTTTGTATTCCATGGTTTTAATGCCTTGCAAGTTGAAACAGAAATGATTTGTGATGGAATATGGTCCATGGGCTGACCTAGAGTTTTGCTTTCAGTTCATTAGTATCTTTCAGTGTAAAAGCATTAATTTGAGAACCAGGCAGCCAAGAGACCTGGTGTGTAATGTGTACGCTGAGATAGCAGGGTGCAGCCCCAGGGCGCGAGATCCATTGAGGTGCAGGGTACATATAGATTGTTTTGGAAAAGCTCCTTTACGGAAATAGCCAAATTCCCGAATGTGTCATGCCCAGACATTAATATCTCACAAACTCACCCTCCAGATGGTCTCAAACTCAAAAAAATAGAGTGCTTTCAAGTGACACAGCATCAGGCAAATACCAACTTGCCATTGACACTGCTCACAGCTTGCAGGTAGTCCAGCTGCGCCAACACGGAATCCAGGTTTTCAACAATAATCTGGGCTCTTAATTATTGCATTTTAAAGGCTGTCACGTGAAAAGTCTTAATATCGATTTAATCTCATTTACTTGCAGAACAGAAGCAGGAAGGCTTGTTAAAAACTTGCTGCAGACCAGGGAGGGGTAGTGGGTTGTGAACTGCTTCCATCTGGCCACAAGTGCTAAAATTGAGGGGTTTGAACACCAATTCATGGGGCTTGAAGTTCACTTGCAAGCACTGAAGAGCCCATCCAGGGTCACAGGCAGGGAGATGTAAGGAGAAGGGTTAAGATGGCTTTCATGAAAGCTGACTTTGTTTTAGATCAGCTGTCTTCATGATGGTGGATTTCAGGAGAGGCCAAGGAATCGGCAAATTGGTTCTGATTTCCCTTGGCAATCTGCAAGAGGAGTTTATATTGCAGGCAAATAACAAAGGTTAATGACATGGAAAAGCTGAGAAAGGGAATGCTCAGCAATTAAGAACTGCAGAATTAAGAATGTAAATTCAAAGCCACAGTCTCCTCTTTCTTTACTCTTCATGAGACTTTCATATCGTATCTCTTAGATGACCAAATAACAAATCATTTAAAAATCAAAAAATCATTTAAAATATTCACTTTTTCTATAGATCAGTGCCTTTTACTGCCCATCGTTCATCATGTACTGAAAAGAGGTTGATTAAAACTGCAGCAAAACATTGCTTCTGAGAGGATTGTAAATGCTCTGGTGCGAAGCAACTGTGAGTTACTCATAGAATCACAGAATAGTTTGAATTGGAAGGGACCTCAAAGCTCATCAA
Source organism: Psilopsiagon aurifrons (assembly GCA_025447955.1). NCBI lineage: Eukaryota > Metazoa > Chordata > Aves > Psittaciformes > Psittacidae > Psilopsiagon > Psilopsiagon aurifrons. The sequence continues at coordinate 17,707 of JAOEHY010005925.1, read as the reverse complement.
GTCCCAAACCCCTGCCACAGGCAGGGACACCTTCCACTATTCCATAGATACTGGAGTAGATACTGCACTCCCATGTTTGAGAAGATACTAAGCCTAAGCAGGGACGCCTAACATTAGACCATGTTGCCCAAGACTCGGTTCAACCTGGCTTTGAGCACTGCCAGGATTGGAGCAATTACCACTTCTTCGGGCACCCCGTGCCAGCACCTCACCATCCTCACTGTAAAGAACTTCTTTATGTCTAACCTGAACTTCCCTTCTTTCAGTTTGAACCCATCACCCTTGTCCTATTGCTACAGTCCTTGATGAAAAGTTCCTCTCCAGCATCTTTGTAGGCCCCCTTCGGATATTGGAAGGCTGCTATGAGACAGCAGGGTTGGGTGCAGGCAGAGGGAATGGCTCCTTCTTTTCAGCAGCTCCATTTTAGAGCAGCCTCAACCAACTATGAACTTTCACCTTTCCTTTCTTAGGGTTGCAGTCAAGCCTAAAGCCACCAATCGAAGCCATGGCCCCAGCACTCCTGTTGCATGGAGGCAGTGATCAGAAGGCTCCTGAGATTGTGTGTGAACTCAGAAGCACAGGGAGGATCTCTTGGTTCCCTGTCCTGTGCCCTACAGATGAAGCCACCAGTAACCAAGCTTGAATACACTCCTGAAACTAGAAGTCTGTCCTATGTAAGTCACCTCCATGTGCATAGGAGGGTTTCAGGTCTCTTGGAGAAAGCGCTAAGATAAGCATGGGAGCAGGCTGGCAGCAAAAGGGGTTTGTGGGCTCTCCTAGAGAGGAGACTGAACACAGCCAATGAGTCCTCAAGCAACATGATGAAGCAAATCAACTGCTTTGGGGTGGCAGCCCACTCCTGGCTTTGTCCTGGCATTTACCCTTTGAGCCAGGGCCAAGGCAAAGCATCTCCATGGCCCCAGAGCAGCCTCAGGCTTTGCTGCTTTGGCAGTTACACACAGAGCAGCAGCTCCCAGGATTTCCAAAGCATGGATCAGCGCAGTTGTGGAGCTGTTTAGAAGCGATAATGCAGGTCAGGATACAGCCTGGGCCTGTGTTGATCCTGCCCCTGCTAACCCCAGATCTGGAAGAGCAGGGAATTGCGGTTTGGAGACACAGGAGTTGCCTGGATCAGGGCCAGCTGAAGGCTGGAGGATGTCCAGCTGCCTCAGCTCAGAGGTAATAAACCCTTCTGAGCACCTTAGCAAGAGCACAGCAGCCTCGGGCTCATATAATCAGGATAGAGCTAAGGCTGAGCTAGTCATTCTGTGCTGCAAGGGACAAACTCAGATGTCATATGCTGCAGTGCATGGAGTGGCTTCCCAGAGTGTCCCCCATCTCTTTGTGCAAGGGGACATCTCTCTGCAAGGCACATCCCATCCAGCACCTCCCATCAAAACTTAGCTGTTGGTGGGGTATTTCTATTGTCTTGTTTTGTTTTCTTAATTAAAATACTCACAGTATTACCGAAAACAAAAAGAAAGAAAAGGAAAAAAGCAGAAAGCAAGGAATCAATTTATTTTCTTTTGTTGTTCTTTCTCAGAGAAAAATCTCCAGGGAAATAAGGGAGGGTACAAAAAGAGAGAAACAATATCCATGCAGAGACTGTGGGTTCCTGTAAATTAACTTTGCATGGAGGGGAAGGGAAAGAAAAAAGGGACTAAGCTTCTGATAAATGAGTGCTGGACTTGAGAATGTCAGGAATACACAATGGGCTTTTTCCTACAGGACCCTCTTTGTAGGGACGGGAAGGCAGAGAGAGGGAGTTTTTGGAACATGATTGTCCTCAGTTCATAGCTGAGGGTCACAGGAAATGGAAGTGGATCCAGACACTGATCAGGGTGATGAAGTTATGGCACATGCAAGGTAGCAGGGCTAGACATAGTTTGCAACATCCTTGCCCATATATATACAGGGATGTGGAGATGAAGGCGCCAATACTCTGGAAGTGGAAGACCTGGCTTGGTCTGGAAAACAGAGCCCTGCTCTGCTATCCCTTCCAGGGGCATTCCTCAGAGAAGGCATCACTTACCCTGGGCTTTCCGCAGAAAAGCCTATCCCTTCCCAGGTCTCAAGTATATGGCTGTGGCTCCTGTCATTCCCTTGCAACACCCTATTGAGGGGAAATCAGTTCAGTGGCTCTGCTTCACACTTCAGGCAGTCACTGTCTTCCCATCTCTGTACCCTCTTGTCGTGCCACCCATACACACATCCCTTTGGATGCACATTCCGCAAGTGCAGAGGAGGATCTAGGAGAGCAGCATAAGCTCTCCACCTTGTGTGGGACCCATTGACTTACCCCCTTGTCCTGGGGGGCTTGACACAACTCCTTTGCATCTATTTTGGCCTCTGTCTGTACACACCAGGAAAGATGGTGAGGACTCTGGCATGCCTGACCTGCAACCCACAGCATTTCCTTCCACATGCCTGATGTTTTGCCCAGGCATTACTCATCTAAGTTGGGTTTGGGAGAGAAATACCTTGGGTAGATGGAGGCTGGACAGGGCTGCAGCAATGCTCAGTCCTTTCTCACTTGTAGCAAGAGCCCCAGCTGTATTCACATCCCACGAGCTCTGTACTCTTGCGAGAGATTATTTCTTTTTTAGTAATTTATTATCATCTGGTTTCCCGCAGAATTACAAAGTCTACATGGCCACAGGGTTTGTCATTTATCTCCCACCAAATATTGAACAAGCAGATTAGTCACAACCAGCTTTGAAAGCAGAGTTGAGGTCTTGAATCTGTACAGCTTCTACAAGTGTCATGGAAATGGGGAGGGAAGAAGGTTTTTCACAGTGCTTCACTGAGGGTAATGTTTCAACACAAATTCACTAGATGCTGTAGAAAACCCAGGAATGCGGATGTGTCCTCAAGGAGTCATTTTTCACTTGGTGTTTCTCTCTCTCTGTTTGCACACACAAGCACCTCCTTGCACCAAGCATGAGCAAGTCTTCCTTCCCCTTAATATGAGTACAAGTTTTCTTCTGTGCTTCCCCAGCCTCACCTAGAAAGCAATGTGCAAACCATGAGACTTTTGAGGCTCTGGAGCTCAAAGTCTGTTTGCCGCAAGCCCTAGCAGGACAGCCTAGTGGAAGATGTCTCCACTAGAAGGAACAGGATCCTTCAGATCACTTTGTGTTAATTCATGTGTCCTTAAATGACATGAGCTTTAGGTTTGTAATTATTCATGGATTTCAGATTTCCTAAGTCCTCTGTCTCCCAGTTCCTTACTCAAACCAGAGCAGCACTTGCTGAGTCCTACTCTATTCTAATGATTAGTCTCCTATAAAGCAGCCTGCATGTGAGAAATAGGCTTAAAAGCCAGATTTGACAAAACAGATGGGGGGAAGAGGGGGAAGTTTAGGCAGAAAACAGGGTGGTTTGGGTTTTCTTTAGTTTGCTTTTGCTGTGAATCTGCCTCTGAGCGACCAAATAAATACTGAGCAGAGTCCCTTATTGCTTTGGGGAAAAAAGAAAAGAGAAGAAAAACAGTAGCTCAGGCTACTTTCTGTTCTAACATTCAGTATTTCAAGACAAATCTTTTTCTCTTTCTTGCCTTCATAGGGAATCCCACAGCTAAGAAAAGAAAGACGTTTGGTCAAATCTTGGTTTGGAAAAAACAACAAAACCTCCAAAAAACATAAAAATGTCGTTATCAATGAGCTTCTAACAAGCAGAAAATGAGCAGAATAAGCCTTTCACATCAAGTTTAAAGAACAGCTCTGTAGGAGTGGTCCCACATTCAGTTGTCTGAAGAAAATAAGACCAAGGAAAGAAAAGATTAGTGTCAGGCTAGAAGTATTAGATGATTAGCATTGTTTTAGGAAGCAATCTCAGATGTCATCTGGAGATACGCTACCGATCCATCTGGGGCAAAAAGGAAAGAAGACGGAGGAGAGAGAGAGGAAAAAAAACCCAACCAACAACCCTGTTTTGTTTCTCATTATTGCTCTAATTCTGGTGTAATTGAAAACGGACTGAATGTGTTTAGGAACATGTAGGACATCTGTTTCTCATTGGAAGAGCTCCGCTTTCTCGAGTGGCGCCTTCCATCTTCATCACAGTCCAAAGATTCCCACATCACGACTTGTCCTCTTTCTTTCTCTACTTCTTTTTTTTTTTGCCTTTCCAGAAAATGTGAGGTTGAACTTTCGACTCCATGTAAAACAGTTGGAGAGAAACCATGATAAGTCCCAGGGGAACCACTGAGCCTTTCTTCCCATTATCCTACTTGATTCTTTGCAGCTTCTCAGTTCTTTAAATACAGCCTTGAGCTATTTAATGCTGGTGGCATGAAGAAAAAGGGGAAGGGACAAGAGGAGTGGGAAGAAAATGGAAAAAAAAGGAAGAACAATTTGTAAGGTCAGATATCAAAATGGAGAAACAAAGACAACGAGACTGAAAGCTGTCCTTAAGCTGGGCCAGGGCATCTTGCTTTAGCCAAAGGGATAGATCTGCACAAATACTGGTTCATGCAGTTCTGGCTTTCCTAAGTGTATGAAACAGCAAAGAAGGAGCCTGAGATTCAAGAAGATTTACTTGTGGGCTAAACCAAAGGACAATATCCTAATTCTCCTCTTGGACCCACACACTATGCTTCCAGTGTTCATTTTGGTTTGGACAACTACAGAATTGTCCCTCATAGGAAATTCTGGAAGCCCTATTGCTTAGAGAGAGATTACAACTTGAGCAGACAATAAAGTGATTGTGGGAAACATCACCACCTTGGCAGGGAGATGGGCTGCATGGTCTGATAACTCGTATTTCTCCACCATTTGGAGAAGATATGCCTTTAGCAAGAGGGAGAAAAACAGCAAGATGCATGACTGCAAGCTAAAAATGTATCACGATTTCATACATGGCTCTGTTCTGCTTTAATAGCACTTTCCATCAACAAAATTAATTCACAATCATCAGCCCATGTGAGATGATGGCTTATATTTCCTTGCAAGACCAGCCTCACCACCCTCACCTCCACTTGATGAAGGAGAAAGCCAATGCCTCTAGTTGCGGTGTAAGAAGAAATAACCACAATGAGATGTAGGAAGGACCTTGGGAACCCAGACAGAAACACCACCAAGGAGAACCCTTGCCATGACCTTGAACATGATTAACTGTGGGCCTGAAAAACTTAAATGAGTAAAACAGCCCATGTGGTCTCTGCCTGGCCAGTGTCACCATGAAATCAGCAGGTCCGATACCCTTGGCCTGTAGATCTATGTACTTCTAACAGTGCAAATGAGCTTTATCATGGAGGAAATACTCTCCCGTTTCTAAGCCTGCTCAGATGACCAAGGTGAAAAAGTTTCTCCTTGGGAATGAGATATAACTTTTTATATCAGTCAAGCTCAGGGTTTTGTCTTTACAGCAAAGTAGCTGGGCCTGAAACCTGCTCTCTCTAAGGAGCCTGAGGTAGAGGTTGTAACAACTCAAGTGTTAATGAAATTACAGCAAATAGTTAAAAGAAATTGTCTCTTCCTTAAAAGGAATTACAGAAAGAAATCAAGCTAGATCAGAAAATGTTGATGAAGATATCTTGTCATCAGTGAAAGTCATTTTATTAAGAGTCAAGTGTTTTGTTGGAATTTTTAATAAGGAACCTTAAGAGGGTTTGGTTTTCCCTTCCTTTTTTTTTAACAGGAAAGCATTAAACAACTTCATTTGGCTAATATTTCAATAACCTCATTTTAGCATGCATTCAAGTTAACATGATGCATTTGTAGATATGCTTCATATTTTAGCAAGCCAAATATTAGTATATTATGTTTTGACATTATCAAAATCAAATGTCCTCACTTTGTGAAACAAAATGCTTCTCTATGATCAAAATTGTATGTGTCAATTATTTGGATTTTTTGGCTTTAATCTGTCTGGTCAGAAGACATTGAGTGGTTGATTGTTTTTCCCCATTTAGTTTGAAAAATGTTCAACATTTCAGAAATGAGAAAGTCAACATGTTTTTCTCCAATTAGTTTACAAAGCTGATTCAGCACCCATTATTTCTCACTGCACTTCACACTTTCTGAGGTGTAATTCAAATGAAATTCAAATTGAATTAGTCCATCATATGAAGATAGGCAAGGAAAGTTGGGGCTGTTCAGCCTGGAGAAGAGAAGGCTGCCTCATAGCAGCCTTCCAGTATCTGAAGGGGGCCTATAGGGATGCCGGGGAGGGACTCTTCATTAGGGACTGTAGTGATAGGACAAGGGACAATGGGTTCAAACTGAGACAGGGGAAGTTTAGATTGGGTATGAAGAAGAAATTCTTTACTGTATGAGTGGTGAGGCACTGAATGGGTTGCCCAGGGAAGCTGTAAATGCTCCATTGCTGGTGGTATTCAAGGCAAAGCTGGACAGATCCTTGGGTGGCATGGTTTAGTGGGAGGTGTCCCTGCCCATGGCAAGGGGTTGGAACTGGATGATCTTAAGGTCCTTTCTAACCCTAACTATTCTATGATTCTATCAGGGAATGAAATCCCTTGGCCAGAAAAAACATTGAGTGCTCTGAATAAGATCAGGTCATGCTCTTTGAAAACAGATCAACTTAAGGTTCTTTGAGTCTTGGTCATTTGGTCAACAGAAGCAACTGTAGAACCATCAAAATCTCTTGTTCCTGAGTTTGCATTTCTAGTTGCAGCCAGAGCATATATTTCTCTTTGAAGGTACCCAGTTCAATACTATGCAAGACGATGCCATTACACTCACAATTATTCAAGGCAAAATTAAACTAAAAGTAAGTTACTGAATTTATTAATTGCTGTGTTGGCCTAGGTGGTCAGTCATTACTCTTGTAATGTTCACACAGTTTAGAGGTTCATGAGGAAAATAAAGATAGGTATGACAGAGCTACACAACAAGAAAGAGATATCATGGTTTAAGAAAAGGGGGTTTTTAAACAACCTGGGAACAGGCCAAAAAAAGAAAGAAAATTAAGACATTCATACATGGAGAAATGTTCATTACAAGGAATCTTTCCAGAGTAGGTGGAAAAGCAGCTTTAACCACTTCCTTAGTAGAGGGCATCAAACTTCTATTGTATGCAAAAATAGACTGTTATTTGTTATCACTGCTATTAGAGCCAAAGAACAAGCCTGAGGTGGGACAAAATACAAAGTTCAAGGGAATCTTTGTGTTCAAAGCTTCCAACTGTAAGTTCATGAGGTAGCTGAGCACAACACCTGGTCTAAGTGGTACATTTGGACCTGTTTGCCACAGGATGATTGCAGCGGCAGAAAAGTGAGATAGATTCCCCCTAAAAAGGGTCCTTCGTGCAGATAACATTAAAAATATTAAGAGATGAAGATGAATTTTGGGAAGATAGCTGAAGTGTGTTTGTTCCCTATTTGCTGGTCCTACCATTGTGGTCCCTGAATTTATGCAGATCCAGGTATTATCTATTCAGGATAATAACGAAGATAATAGCTTCCTGAGACCACCCCAAAGATGGCAGAACAACAGTAGAAGACTCCTGTGCAAGGAAAGCTCTTCTCCATCTTCATTTTTAGGCTTAGCTCATTGAAGAATTGCTCTTTTTAGAAATGATTTCTGCTATGAAAGAAAACATGGTAAAGTTTGAGTTAAACTTATATTGTAGTCGAAGTTAAATTAGTTAAATTGTAGTGAAAGTTGAGTTCATCACCATTTAACAAGATACCTATTCAATTTCCCTTTTTTTTCTTTATTATTTATACATTTATGTTATTCTGTCTCCCATTACCATCATATTATTAAAGTTTATGAAAAAAGAAATAAAAAGGCTTGGCTTAGCTTGGCTTAATTTGAGTTAGCTTGGCTTGGCTTGGCCTGCTTCCTTTTCTCTTGGAAAATGTTTATTTCTGTACAAATTTCTGACTGAATTTCTGGGAGAAACATGAAAGTGATGGATGAGCAGTTTCCTCAAGGTAATTTTAGATTGCAAGACCAGTGAATGCTAATCATTACCAAACTATGAGGCACTCAGAAGAAAGAGGATGTAACCAAGGTTGGTTATAACCTCCATCAAAGGATGAGAACTCCAAAGTTGTACAGAGGTTCCACCTCTATTCCTGATGTGACATAACAGCTTCTTTAAAAGGAACTGCTGGAGACATGGCCTTGCACAGTGCAGCCTCTCCTCCCAGCCAGTGAGGTCTTCTCATTGCTGTTGCTGCAGCATGATCCAAACACAAACCAGATCTCTCAGCTTCTCTAGACTGAACTCAGCAGCTAGACCATGGGCTTCAATATGTAACCACCATTCTTAATGGCACAAAAGCTTTCCCCAGCAGAACCCAGGGTGCTGCAAAAGCAGCCCTGAATATTTAAAGGGCAAGAAGTTGTAGCTGGGGAGATGGTCATTATCCATTTTTATCCACTGCAAGAAAAGGAACTGAAGTGAGAGTGAGAAGAGACTGATGCTCGCACGTTCCAATTTTCCCAGGAACTTCTACTGTTTTCACTTGGAACCAGAACAAAACCAACTACTTTTGAAACCGCCTGGATGAGGGAATTTTCACTCCAAAAACATAGTTCAAGAAATTCTTTGGTTATTTTATGGGATTTTAATAGTATTTTATTATATTTATATTATCTATTCCTATGTTATGGCAGGTACTCCTGGCATGCCATAATGACCCCAAATTGTTTAAATATTCTATTTTTATTTTGTTTTCAAAATCATTATGAGCAGCTGCTACTTAGCAGTGAGTGAAATGCCTTATCTCCCCTTCCAGATCAAAGTATCTCCTGTTTGTATTGTAATTAAGGTGTTTCATTACTTATTAATTACAACACAAACAGGAGGCACTTTGATCTAGAAAGGAAGATAAGATATTTCACTCACTACTAAATAATATTTGCCTTAAATCATTTGAAAAGGCAAACAAAAGAAAATAAGAGAAGACTTCCATGACTCTATTAAGACATCCTGATAGTCACATTCTCTATTGAAGCCTTTACCACTGACACACCACTGAAAATTGTAAAAATGATCACTCCAGGACAAAGATAACACAAGAAAAAATGAATCTCCAGAAATCTAAATTCTTATTTGGAATGTTTGGGTTTGTTTTTTCTCCCTTATTTTCTGGAATTCACCTCACACGGATGTTCTTTCTGTGGGATCTTTCACTGAAATCTCTACTCTTCCATGAGAAAGGCTCTGGAGGTGATGGTGGTTGGGGGGTGGTATTAAGTTGTGTCCAAAAAATACTGTTCTCAGTTAAAAATGATTCTGGCAAATGTTTTTTAACCATCTCTTGCAGCCAGGCCTGGGGCTGGCTGCCTGTGATATTGTGCTGTAAGGGGCTTGTGCGGTAAGTCAGATGTCTCCAGGATAGATTCCTCCTGCTTCAATCTTCTTGTCATCTACTGTGCAGTAGACCATGCCCCAGAAACCATCACAGCAGTGTGCCTCTCCACACAGGACACCTTTATTTACTGACACATAGGAAAATGAAGCATTAAGGGTTCCTTTTTGCTTCTGCACTGTCTAAATAAAGAACGAAAAAAAAGGTTAACTGAGTCCAGATGCTTACAACAATTAAAACAGAGGTTGGAGTAGAGGCCAAAGTCCAAAGTGGGGAAGAAACAGGTTACAGACTGTTTAGATCAGTTGAATGCACTGGGGTGGGCAGGTCCTGGAGTAATCAAGAGCCAAACCAGTGCTGTCTCTGACCTGTTAACCATTATCTGGGACAACTCATGCCCTCAATGCAAAGTGTGAGAGCATCTGTTTGCTGGGCAGGGCTTTTTAAATATCTCTTTAATCTTCCAGCCTACAGCTTCCTAATGTGCCCATCACTGTGGAATGTAGCCACCAATCCATCAATTTCTTCCATACTTAGGAGCACCCAAGCTAGTAAGATGCTCAGTAACAGCCCAGTTGCCTGAGGATGCAAGGCCATGCTTCATGGGCCTTTCATCTACAATCTCAGCTTGAGAGGATGGGGTGATAAAGTACAATGTTGTAGTTTCACCCTTAATTCCTGCCTTCTGGATGCTGGGATCCTACACACTCCAATGGAGTCCGCCAAGGAGTGGCAGGAGGTAGGTGCACACAAACACATGAGAAGCTGTCATAAACTCTGCCTTTAAAAAGGTAGAGAGAAGGGGCAAGGAAGATAACTCCAAGTGATTGTAGAGTTGTTGCCTTAACTTCAACATCAACAGAGATACCGAAAGAGCTGATTGAAGATAACTTGTTCAACCCTGGAGGATAAGGAAATGATATGAAACAGATTTCCTAATAACAAAATCATGTCCAACCAGTCTAATTTCCAGCTCTGGAAGGTTACCAAGCCTTGTAGATAAAGCGGAAGCAACAGCAGCTATATCCTGACTTCAGTGAGTCTTGTGAATCCCTCCCAGGAGGTGGTTTCACAAGACACTAGAGGAAAGAATTATCTAAATGGCATTTCCACATCCCATTGAGAGATCACACTCAGAGAATTGCTATCAGTGGTTTAGGGTAGGATTCAGACCACAGATCACCTCACCCATGTATAGGTGCCTACATGTAGGTGTCTATCTGTCCGCTATGTGCACAGGCTCCCAGTGCCCTTAGAGTGGGACCAATGAATGAGGTCTAACAAGCAACATAGGGTGCCTTACGACAATGCAAGGAGGGTGACAAGTAGCTCTTCACTGAAAAGGTTGACCTTTGGTTGTCCGTACTGTCCTGTGGTGCTATTTTAGCCACTGTGAGGTATTCCACCTGGCCTCCAATGGCTACTCCAAAAAGGCACAAGTCTCCAGCAGGTCACATGCCAGCCCCATGCAGATGTCTCACATACCTTAGAGCATCTCAGCTAGCACCACACACCTATGTGCAGCTTACCAACAGAGCCCTAAAATCCCATTTATTCAAAGGAGAAGCCCACCCCACCTGGCTTATGTAAACATGGTGCCCATGCACAGACTCCTAATATTTTAGTTTCCACATTAATAACACCTTTAGGATAGGATTCAGTTGCCCAAACACAGACATTTGGTACCATTTCATGTGTCATAGCTTATCTGAGAAATCCGCTTGGTACTGGTGGCTTCAACGCTAATACAGGAGACTTACTTCTAGAAGAGCAGCTGGAGGCACTATGCCTGCAATGTCTAATAGGACATTAGATGTCTCTGTGGGCAAGAGAATCTGACCTTTACTGGCAGGGTGTGGGGACAGCCCAGATGAATTTGAGGAGAGGTTTGTCTTGCACTATAGTATTCAATGCTGACTTAAAGCTGAACTAGACATTTGTAGACCCATACACCATTTTCAGGTGGTCCTAGCACATGAGAAGTTTGGTACACAAGGAACCACATTCATCTCTCAGGCTGAAACACCTGATTGATTAAAATGTGTTCTTTCCTCACATTCTGCTCTAGATGCAATTTAGACTCATTACAGCAACCAGTTGGCTCCTGTAGCTTCTATCTAGCCAGGACCTGTGTCACAGGTGTTTAAATTCCCTTCCAAAAATATCCTGGTATCTCATCTTCCTTTTGAACTGTCACCTACTAAAAGTTCACTCAACCACATTTCGTTTGAGGGCCTGGTGTTCTCCCTGCTGAGAGCATGTTTCACCCAATGGAGATGCATTTTCAGGTTCATTGCTCAGCTCTGTTTGTGCAACCACTTGGCAGAGTTTCTAATCATTCGCAATTTTTTATCTCATTGTTTTGATATGGATAATAGCTCAAAGGCACTGTTTATTAAATTTCTCCACCCTTGTGTCCTTTGCTGCATCCATAGGCAAGTGGAAATCACTGCAACAATTGCGAGCCTTTGGTCTTCTGTCTGACAGTACATTGGATCCAGAGATAGGGTGAAACCTGGGAGAAGATGAAAACTTACATTCCCTGAGGGATTGAGCAAGGATTTGCTTTGCCCAGACATGGGACTTGTACTGCATCCAGATTCTCCATGGCTGGAATATTGCTTTTACTCTTACTTTCTCATGTCCATCGCACCTTTTGCTGTCCCTGCCGCAGTACTTGCATGCTGCCAAACTGGAAACTACAAGAGCAATGAAAGGAAACATGCATCATTCTTCTCACCTCTGGCACAGGAACATTTTCTTAGTGCAACCTTTCATTTCTCTGAAACCTTAGCACAGAGCAAGACCACAAGCTGGAAACAACATCCCAGAGAGACCTTCCTTGCAAACGATTGCTTTGATTTTGGCCCTGTCACTTTAGCCTCTCTTTACCTCCATTTCTCATCTACTGATGGGGCAAACTGCATCCAAATCATGAGGAGAGTGCATGAAAGAGTGAGCAGCTCCAATGTTATAAACTGACAGCTCAGTATTTCAGAGAGGAATGTTTTTCAGTGCAGTTTTGTGGTACTCACCTCCAGAAAGTTGTCATTAAACAAGCTACTTACTGATTTTGCATGAGGGATTTAATGTTAGTAGCCACTGTACAGATGACAGTCCACTTTGCTGAGTAGGAACAGCAAAGCTGGGATGTCCCTGGAAAGCCGCACTGCGTAGCAAAGTGCAGAGCTGTGTATGGATTTTCAAGTGGGAAGCTTCCTGCTCCTTAGATATTGGCAGTTGCAAGTTCTGAATGCTTATACCTATCCCCTTCTTTCCCTCAACCTTTTCCTCCCCAGATATTTCGGTTCAAGCTGATAACTTGCTTACTAGGTTCATGAACCTGCTGCAAGAGTGTGATGCAGATCAGGTTGTAGAATTGCCATTGCAGATCCCACTAATTCTAGGGAGACTTACCAGTGCTCTTCATGGCATTTTTTGCTTTCCTTTAAAGCTGCAGTTCCTGGAACCAAATGATTTTTTGGATATTTCTGCTTTCTTTCCTTTTTCACCAACTTCACAGTGCCTATGACCAAAATGTCCTTCTTACCTCAAATAACAGAGAAGAAAACACAATCCAAAGGTGTTCTCTAGTGTAATGCACCCCTGCCCATGGCAGGAGGGTTGAAACTAGATGATCTTCAGGTCCTTTCCAGCCCTAACTATTCTATGATTCTTTGGGGAAGCAGCAGGGAAGCCAGGAATATGATGTTTCATTTCTTAGTGTTTGAGAATTCTTTAATGGTCTCTTCTGGACTTCATACCTAGGACAACATTTGTTTGTCCTGCCTCTATGCCTGAATCAGCCAAAGCAGGGTTAAAAGAAGAGAGGACTCATGCACACTCACTTAGCACAGGCTTCCCAAGGGCCTCAAGGCTAAAACAAAACAAACCAAAAAAATGAGAAAAACAAGTTTTGTTTCCAAATAAACAAGTTTCCTCTCCCCTCAGGTATGGGGCTCGCTCAATTAAATTACACTCATCTGCCAAGGCCTGTGCGCCATGTGGATTCGGTTACTGCCTCTGCAAGAATGTGTGTGATGCTCCAGGCCCCAAGGAAGGCAAAGGCTGAGCCCACCCCCCCACTCCAATGCCCTTCTCCATGCAGTCTGCATTTTCTCCTGTACTGCTAAGAGGGTTTGTTGTTGTTCTGTTGTTGTTATGTTTTGTAAGCCCAGCCCAGCCCCACTTGACCTCTGCATCTGGACCCGGGCTTGATTTTAATTGCTCACAGTTAGGTACAATGTGTCTGTGTTAGCACAAAGGAGAGGAGGGGAAGGTGGGGTGGTGGCTGTCAAATAGCAGTTCTTGTTAATAGGAGCTTTATTGGACCCCTACTCTGACCATGTTATGTCATGGATGGTGCCTTAACTTACCCCTGCCAGGCTGCAGTCTTCCTACTTCATTTCCCTTTCTGATCCATTGCGCCACATCACTGCATTCCTTTTATTTCATTTGATCCAGAATCACCTCTGGCTTAATTCTTGGTTGATCATCATAGAATGGCTTGGGTTGGAAAGAACCATAAGATCATCCAGTTCCAACCCCCTACCATGAGCAGGGCCACCTTCCATTAGATCAGGTTGCTCAAGCCCCATCCAGCCTGGACTTGAACACTGCTGGGAATGGAGCATTTACCACTAATGAACTTGACTGGGCTCCACAGAAATGCATTTTTGAGGCAGGACAGCAATAAAACAGGGCCACATCTTTTTCTTGGACCAATGCCTTCACTGTTGTAGTCCTCCTAGCACCAAATTATCAGTACAAAACTGTAAAGAATCTGTGGACTTCGAGCACCTGAGATCCTCAATATACGTAAAATTTGTACTGTCCACTGAAGGAATAAACACACATGATGTTTTGGGTCTTGTTTAAACCAGGTGAAGCTCAGATGCCACTTAATGCAAAGACATGCAAACTTTCCTTGAGCTGAGGAAGGTGGTAGGATGGTTGTGAGCCTTGTCCTAGACTAAACAGCAAGTATAAGACTCTAGTTTTCACTTGCTGCTAGCTGGTTCTCCATAACTGTGATTTCTTGCATGTTTTCAAGGAGACAAAAATACAGTCTGCAATTGCCCAGTGAAGATATTGCCCATTCTATGACAATGAGGTAGATCATAGAATCATAGAATAGTTTGGGTTGGAAAGGACCTTATGATCATCTAGTTACAACCCCCCTGCCATGGGCAGGGACACCTCCCACTAAACCCTATTACCCAAGGTTCTGTCCAACCTGGCCTTAAACACTGCCAGTGATGGAGCATTCACAACTTCCCTGGGCAACCCCTTCCAGTGCCTCACCACCCTTACAGTAAAGAATTTCCTCCTCATATCCAGAATTTCTTCCTCATATCCATGATCTTCATCAGGCTGATGCTTCAGCATCTCTGAAGTTGTCTTAGAGTATCACCTCCAGATCTATTCCCTCTGTCACATTTTTAAAAGCTCTCTGCTAATTTTTCCTAAGAAAATGAATTTTATACATCTCACTCCCCATAACTTCTTCCAGATTGACTGGTTTGACTTCTAGTAGGGAAAGGGAGAAGAATATGGAAGACACCAGCTATCTAAGGATGGCAAAATCAATAGCTATGGAGAAAAGACAGACACAGCAACCTGGTCTAGCAGAATGTGATCCTGTCCTGCATGGCAGGGGATTTGAACTGGATGAGCTTTAAGGTCCCTTCCATCCCAAACCACGCTGTGATTCTAGGATTAATTAGTGCACCCTCAAACGGGAAGTTCAGAACCTTTTCTAGCCTCAATTATCAGCCAGCTGGCCAGCTCATCAAGGATGCTGTGAGCTGAGACCCACCCTCAGAGCACAACCCTTATCCTTCATGTCTATAGTCTCAGAGGAAAGAGTGCACCAAGCCACACAAATGCAAACCTCCAAGCTCTGAAAATACCTGTAAACCTTCCTCGTCTCTGCCATGTGCCTGCAGTCAGGTAGGATGAACTGTTGCCTCAGTCCATTTTGTATTTGGGAAGGAAACCAGGCCTTGCACATTTGACCTTTCCTCTGTTTTTATTCCCTTCTTACTAGGGAACCCCCTGTTGACATTTGCAGGTGAAGGGTAGGTAATAGCTGAGTAAGGACCTTTAGGCTGAGTTCAGGATGAGTAAGTGGAAAATCCCTGAATTTAAGCCTGTCTGTGTGATTTGTTCATCTTTCTGGAGAGGAGTTCCTGCCAGCTCAATTTTCCTAGCTATATAATGGAGTGGCAAGACAATTCCAGCTCCCTGGAGCAAGGTAATTAATAATGGAAAGGTGCTTTAGCTATTGTGATCGCCGCAGATGATTCAAAACATTTTATAGATCTTAACTAATTAATAAACACAAGCTGCCCACCTAATAGGTCAGTTTGGTGTCTGTGTGGAGAAGCTGAGGCTGAGAGGCGAAACAACATGTCCTCAGCTCATGCTATGCTCCAGAAAGAGAACTGAGATGCCACCATGTTGGTGAAGTGCTCTCGTGATGCTATGGTAGGTACCACCACTAGCAGCTGAAGTATCTGTTCCAGGATCTGCGATATTTTGACTTGCTGTGTGATCCAAGAAAGAGATTGCTTTGCGTAAACTGTAATAATCTTTGGGGCAGGAGGTGTGCCTTTCTGTCTTTTTTTAGCGATCCTATCCCAACAAAGTGCCCAGCTGGCTTAGTGCTAGTAACCAACAAATGAAGACTAGTAAATGGGGACCTAATAATTGACCCTGCTAATGGGGGGCTAATAATTGGCTCTGCTAAAGAAACAAGTCTTCTGTTTTTCAGGAGTGTTTGAAGAAGTGAAAAGGGATGTCAATGCTGATAGCACCAAGACACATGCCAAGGCAGAGAAGGTGAAGTAAGACATGTCTCAAAGTGGCAATAGGAACATGCAGATAGCAAACAACATGGAGCAAGGGGTGGAAAACAAGGCAAGTTCAAGGCACAGAGTGGGGAAGGAGCCCAGGGAGGTGGAGGAGGTGTGGGATTGTGTTGAAAGGGGTGTGGAGGCACAGGGTGTGGTAGGCAGAGTGATTCCGGAGGACTCGGAGGGTTGGGCAATCTGTGGGCAAGAAAGAGCAGGACAAATTGTGACAGGGTCAAGGACAGCATCTCTGCAGAGCGCTCCGAGGCAGCACAGGCGGGAGAGCAGGGGAGCAGTCAGGAGAGGATCTGCGGCATCACACCCTTTTCCCACGCCTCGCCTCGCTGCAGGGAATCAGTCAGGGAATGACAAATGGAAAGAGGGGCTGAGAGTCTGAACAGAGGAACAAAGGCTGTCAAGGCAAAGAGGCCACAGAAATCCTGAAGGATCCTTTTTCTCGTGCTGGGCTTCTCTGTCTCTCTCAGGGAATTGTTGACTTGCCACAAAATGAAATAAATACATATATGTTTATTAAATTCAGGTCCATTATTTGAGCTGCTTTTGGTAACTGATTACTTTAGAAAAAAAAAGAGGAATGAAACAAAGACCAAATGAAATAATTGAACTTGCCCATCTGAAATTTTGTTCTCCTTCTGAAATTTAATTATGGGAATACATTTATAGATAAAAACCACTATAATTCGTCTTGGTCAAAGGATACAATCCTTTCCTCCTGGAAGAGAATTCTAGTACTTTGTATGGTTGAGAAACGCAGCTTTTTTCTCCTGTTTTGTTAAAAACTATCCCCTTTTTTGTACAGCTCCCAAATAGACAACTCATGTATTTAAGCGCAGAGCCCCACTGTGATGACCAGAGAAATGTCTGGATAAAACGCTAAGCCTCGTTTTATTTAAGAGCTGAGCAAGTTTCATCTTGCCTAAATTATGGTTATTATGGCACATCTAAAATGACCATCCTGCTTTGGATTATCTTTAAAACACTCTTAGGAGGGACTGTCTCCACCAGTGGCTCAGCACCTGGAAGCAAGGAGCTTCCTAAACAATGTCAGACATGGTCGATGCAACTGCAGCCTCCACAAAAGAAGATGGGGGATGTTTAAGAAGGTGCCTTCAAGGTGTGCTCCTCCATATTAATACAGTGAACAAAGAAAGAGAGGTTTTGTCTAAAACATTATCAATGGCTTGGATTCAGGGAAGGAATAAGACTGGGCAATGGGAAGTCAACATTTGGGATTTACGTTACTTCACAAAGAGCTGGAAATCCCTGAAATCCATTAAGGCAAGAAGGCATTTAAGAAATTCT
The DNA here is from genome assembly GCA_025447955.1 of Psilopsiagon aurifrons. Taxonomy (NCBI): domain Eukaryota; kingdom Metazoa; phylum Chordata; class Aves; order Psittaciformes; family Psittacidae; genus Psilopsiagon; species Psilopsiagon aurifrons. Next base: position 244 of record JAOEHY010005925.1, on the reverse strand, counting down.
AAATTTCCTGCTGTGTTGCTTCAGAAAGAGTTAAACCTGGCATCCTTTGATGTGTAGCAGAATGGCATGCCCTGCAGCCATGGCCAAGGGAGGATAGCTGCTGAAACTGCAGAGCCCAGAAAGTCAAAATGGATTAAAACTTAAACAGGGGAAGTTTAGATTGCATCTAAGGAGGAAGTTCTTTACTGTGAGGGTGGTGAGGCACTGGAATGAGTTGCCCAGGGAAGTTGTGAATGCTCCATCC
>JAOEHY010005924.1:19329-30103 GCA_025447955.1 Psilopsiagon aurifrons | reverse complement strand
ATCCACTGAGTGGTCCACCTATCAAATTGATGTCTCTCCAACTTAGAGACAAGGATGTCATGTGGGACAGTGTCAAAGACTTTGCGCAGGTGCAGGTAGATGACACTGGACACTCCTGAGCCTTCAGGTGACTTGAAGGTGGGAGAAGGGCAGGCCACCAGCTGTACTCAGTTGTGTTTGCAGGCTCATGCAGGGAAAGGCAGCTGAAAGCAGCCTGTGAAATACAATATGGCATTCTCTTGCAGGTGCTTACAGATTGGAGGCCCCTGTCCCCTAAGTATGAAAACCACAACCCCCATTCTGAGATTTGTACACAGGCTTCACACTTCTTATTGCAAACTCTTGAGCAGATATGCTCTCTGCCCTGAAGTTAAGCATACGTGCATAGCATACAGTTTTCTAAGTGCAGACTGGCTGGGGAGGAAGTAAACAGTATTTCCTCAGCACGGTGTCTAACCCAGGGCTGTGGTTTAGGGCTGGGAGAGATTTTTAGATCCTTGGAACAGATAAAAGGGCCGGTACAAGTCTAATGCACAGAAAATACATAGCTTGTGTACTTTGTGGTTTCTTTTATTAGCACAGTCTCCAACACTGAATAGTTTACTTAGTGTCATGATAATGGGTTTCAAAACTAGAGAAATAAAAACTTGAAGTCAGTATACTACTGTTCACACATGGAGTTAATTCTCTATATGGCAGTACATATTTTCTAAGACAACTTTTTGGCAGGTAAAATGTCTGTGTGTCTACAGCCAGGTCTTTGTCCACATAATTCAAGTAACCTTCATGTAAAGAGAAATAATTGCGAGAAAAGGAGTGCAGAAAATAAACAGCTAAATTGTGCATTTTCCAGCAGTAGGGTAGTAACTAATATATCTGATGATCAAACCTCATGCACTGTCATTACTTGGATTGCAGTTTCAATTGGTATTGATTTTACATTTGTTAATTTTGGGGTGCCCAAGTTGCAAAACCAAAGCAAGCCTATGTTCAGTAACCCCATGTACAAACACAGATCCTCTACAGATTTGCAGAATAGGCATTTGGAAAACATGGGTATCTCATCTGTTCTCTCTGTTGCAGGAACATTAGGACATCTAAGTATCTCAATCATGAAAACCATCTTTACTCTGCAAAATTGCAGTTCATACAAAAAGTCATTTTCCTTGATTGATCATTAGGCATGCCTATATATAGCACGTGCCACTACCAAAGTACAAATCAAGTATTTCTGGTTTGGTTTAGTATAAATCAGCTTTGACCATAAGATCATAAGCCACCAAAGAGTAATATACGGTATGAAATATTTACTTTAATATGCCTGTAATTCAAAGCCTATGTGTTGCTGATTCCAAAAAGCTGCTAGGAAATATTCCAAACATTTCTTGGTTTATTGCTAAGTAAAAATAACTCATTCTCAGATAAGCACAGTGGGGTGTAAAGGGTGAGAATATTTGTCCTAGACATCTGACACAAATCCAACCTTACGTGTGACCCAGGTTCCAAAGTACAATTGTACTTTGGAACCCCGTATGATTCCTTTCTTGCCCTTTTCAGAGTAAGTTCCCTGAGCTTTCTTAAGTCACTCCTGGGTGGTTTAAAAACAGCATGGTTTTGTTGTTGGTTGATAACTGCTGATGACAAGTGAAAAATCTTAATGACCTTTCCTTTTATATGTTTACTTGCTTACTTACCTAAAGAAACACCAAAGTAGGATTAGCTTTGACATTTGAAAATTCAGAGATTTGGGAGGGGGGAAAGGGAAGCTGTATTTCAAAAGCAGAAAAACAGTTCAGGAAATTCCAGTCAGGTTCACTCCTTGGGCCTCTGAGTCTACTTTAATTAGCACTTTCAATTGTCCACGTTGCTGCTAAGAAGATACTTCCAGGGAGCTGGAGAAGAAATCTCAAAAATGTTGATAATTTAGGATTTGTGAACCAACTTGGCTTAAATGGAAGAATCTGTTCATTAGATAACAAGAGGTTTTTTACTTTGAAACCTGATAATATTTGTATCGGCTATTTTGCTTTTATTAGAATGTTTACATTTAAAAGTTTCATCAAGTTACACACTTTTTTTCTAATCACAGTTTGCTTCAGTTGACAAACAAAGGTTACAATCTCAACTGGTATTTAAAAGCCTCCCCAGTCCTTCCCTTGAAAGGTTAATTTGAAATACAGAAAATGGGCCACCTTCTTCTCTCTTGGTAGTTTTGTAATAAAAGGTTGATTGTTCAAGTAGCAGCATTCAATTATTTTGTTTCTGATGCTATCTACATGTAAAAAAATCTGGCTAAGCTCAGATGGTCCCTGCAGGCTTTCCAGTTCCAGCCTCCAGTGCAAGGGTGCGAAACTGGAAAATTAGAGCCTCACAGTTAACATTGAGAATGTAAAGTGTTATGTTGTCAAGATAAAAATGCAAGTTTGCTTTCAGGAATACCAGTGAAAATGAAAAGTTTCTGGAGTGTTTGCCCCCTGTTTTTAGTGAAGACTCATTCTTCGAATATCTTTGCCAGAGAAAAATGTGCTAAGGAAGTCAGAGTGATCCAGTGTTCAGAGAAGCTGCCCAGAATGTAGCCATCTAATTCTTGTTGAATTAGTTATGATATCTGTAACAGACATTGACAACTTACGCTATATTAATAGGTCTAACATAGTTGAAACAGAAAACAAATGTTTCCCTATCTGTGTTTTTGTTTTACTCTTTCCCCACAGGACCTGGGATTCTCAAACAATAGATGTGCAGATCAAAAGCAATGAAGTTTATTGATCTGATGATGGTTGAAAGAGAAACAACACTGACCTCAGAAGTTCAGGGAGCAAAATAAATACAAAAAACTAAATAAATACTACATAATGTTAAAGAGTTTTAGCATTATGCATTAAAACTGAGGCCACTGAATAAGGTACTGGAAACACAGTGAGAATACATTATCTAGTGTAAAATAAATCAGCTCTCCAAAGGAAAGTGATGCAAATGACTCAAGATGTTTTGCAAGCTGTGTTAGTTTTGCTACTGGCATGAATTTTAACCCCAGACTTACTCACTTTTATTTACTGATCTTATAAGTGGGAAACTGGAGACAAGAGTATGTCAGAGAAGAAACTCCATGCTGCTACAATGGATCCTCACAAACAGCACCAGCGGCTCTCTAGCATTGGAAGGAAGCTTGGCAGTGCTGAACAATCAAATAAAGCACTTTCCATTTACAGCCAGTTGAAGCAGGTCTCTAAACAGACTGGTGCACAGTTCCTTTAAAATCTCGGCTCTTATTTAAGAGAAAGGGATAAAACAGGAACATGACCAGTACAGAAATGCTGGTAACTACGCAAAAAAATGAAGGTTTTGCTAGGAAGCATTCACGATGGAGATGTTGTGTTAAATGGTTTGAGTGTGTGGTTTGCTAATGGTCTCTTTCTTTTCTCATAAAGAAATTGTATGATCTGTGTATCACATCATGCAGAGTGGCTGACATCTCGTTCTGATGACTTGCATTGCAGTTCATGTTTGCAAAACTGTCATATTTCTTATGCCACCGTCTATAAAAATGTCACCAGTGCTTATGATTACAATGAGGCTCCACAGAGCCTGAGTCAAGAAACACGTTCCAAGACCACGGAGCCTGTGCTGTGACACACTTAACACTGTGAGCAGAGGCACAATCGCACACAGGAACCAGTTCCTTTGGGTAATTCACACTGCCATCCTCTTCCTCCTTTCCCAGCTGTTTCAATCCCACCCTGAAAGGTAATACTGTAAAATTCATCCTTTGTTAGCCAGCAGGAGAGCAGCAGTAAACAATTCGAGAACAATAGCCACCAGGCATATGGAAAACACTTCATTTTCACTGAGCTGACACATGCAAATGATTTGCCAATGAGAATTCCTGCACGCTGAAAAAAACCTATCGCTTGTTGTTGAAGCACCATACTTTCTGTGGAATGGAAGATCACTTTAGCAGTTTTTAAATGACCTGGAAATTATTATTATTGTTTTTTTTAAATGTGACACTTTAGACTGGAAAAATACTAGAAAATGTAGGTGAGGGTACTGTTTGAAGCTGTCAAGTAGTAGGCCAGTAATGACCTCATACTTTCCATTTCCAGTGACATTCATGGCTTTATAAAAAGTCTTTTTCATCACGGAGACCCCTGGTTATTTGGCAAATGCCAGCTAAATCCTCATTTCCAGCTCTCAAGGGGCTGTGGTACCTCCTAAGCCTCTTGCTTCCTTCCTGCTGCACTTTATGGTGGTTCCTCTTCTAACACCTTTCCACTGAGGAGCAATGGCAGCCAGTGGGGGCAACAACCCACAGCAAGGGCGACAGTCCAGATGGGCAATGATGGCAGGCAGCTGCGCCTGGACCCCAAGCCATGCTCACCCATGAGGCTATGGCAAGGTTTCCCTTGGGCGTTTTTCCAGAGGAGATCTGCCTCAGCTTGGCCCCGCTGCCGCACTGGTACCGGGGCCTCCGTGTGTATAAAAGCCAGTAGGTGAGGGAATGGTGACTCTCTCAAATGGCCCTTCCCTGGCGCTGGGCAATCCAGGGCCAAGACCCACCACACCGGCCCCGGCGGCCGGCGCCCAGCCCTTCAGGCGTCCGCCCTGCTCCCTGCGCTGGGCAGCTCCGGACGGGCTGGGTTGGCTCCCGGGCAGCTGGGCGGGTAGAACCCCCAGGCACGCCCCTCTGCCTCGGGTCGGGGGCCGAGCACAGTCCCGGCTGCGCTGAGGCGAAGGGCTGCCCGCTGCGCTGGGTCCGCACAAAGCGGAGGGGGCGGCGGGCCCTTTCCCGCCGCCCGTGAGGCGGCAGCCGGCCTTGCCTCCGCCCCAACGCCCGGCTCGGCGCTGGCCGAGGGCAGCCCCGCGGCGCCGACCATGGAGCCGCCGGTGTCGCAGCCTCAAGAGCAGACGCCGCGCCCTCGGTCCCACACGGTCACCACCACCAGCAGCTCCTTCACCGCCAACCTGTCGGCCAGCTCCAGCACCCTTGCCTACGACAGGGAGTTCCTGCGGACGCTTCCCGGGCTTCTCATGGTGACTGAGATAGTGAGTGGCCCCGGGGGGCCGGCGGCCGCGGAGAAGCCGGAGCGGGAAGTGCGCGTGGGGGCAGGTTTTGGGGTCCCCGCTGTGGGTTGGAGGTTGGGATGTTTTCCCTTGGTGCATCACCGATGCGGCTTCGGTGGGTCCGAAGGGAAGGGATGGCGAGGAAACAAGGGCGGCTTTATGGGGAGGGGGGATACACGTAGCGCTCTTGCCCCAAAACGATTGACACATGCAAAAGTAACGCAGGGCACATACTGCCTTTTTAGTCTCCTGCAGTGCTTGCGGTATCATCACCTCTCGTAGTGGAAAAATAAGTTTGGGCAGACTGGGAACTGTTTTTTGGAGGCTTTTTTTTTTTGACTGCATTGGTTTTGTACACTTTGTACTTTATAGCGCACAGATAACCATTACTTAAAAGTTAATTAGGTAACTTATCTTCATTTTGTGGGTCAGTAAAAAACATTTCCTTATGCCCTTGCTGATTAGATATACCTGTGCAGAGCGGGATATGAACTAACACCTTTTGGTGGTGTTTCTTTTGGAGGTACATTTTAATGTGCAAATGAATGTACAGGGGGCCCAGCCAGTATGGGGTTTAGTCCCTGGTCTTAGTAGTGTTTGCACTAACAACACAGCCCTAGGGTCTTACTTAAAGCTTGCCTACTCTAGTCATGTTAAGCAGTAGATCAGCATCTCCACTAAAAGCCGGTGTTTCTATCAAGTCTGCTTATCTACATGATTAGTAGTTAACATATTTAAAGGGCTGGTTGCCCCTACTAATTTTTTGAGTTTCCAGTGTGATTTTGCTTTGATGATGTTGGAAGTTTTAACTTATCTGACCAGATTCATTTTCAAGGCTTGAAAACACTGTGCTTCACCAGAGCAGAGGAATGACTGTTGGTTTTGCTGACTTCAAAGTTAAAATAACCATGTGATGCTTCAGGCTGAAGTACAGTGTAGGATCTAAGGCAAAAACAGTGCCATGAGAGAGGATGCACATTGAGATGCCAGCCACTGTGCAGGAAAGTAGTGGTGAGAGTACAAAGTCAGAGCCTGCTACAGGGTGCCTTGTATGCCAGCATGGATGGGAATTCTGGCAATATTTAGCAGGTAGGTGATTGTAGGCTGGTTTCAGTTCATGCACTGTAAGGGTTGTGTTAGATCTGCGAGTAAAAAAGTCTTCATTTATGAACTAGAGCTGCTGAGGGCTTTTCCCAGGCCCTGGTGGAATGTGGTATGATCAGCCACCCTGCTAATATTCTGTAAGCTGCAACTACATTGAGCTACATGGGCACAGGGCATAGACGACCTCTTGCTTACTCTTTGTTGTAAGTGTGCTTTTGGATTTGTGTTGACAGGTGGTAATATATGTATAGTTTACCTTTCTAAACAGAGTGATGATGGAGTTTAGGACTTTCTATCAGCTATTCCTAACTCATGGAATAATTATGAAACTATTCTTCAGCTACCATTTTTGAAAGGTGTGAGTCCACTGATGTTGAGTACGTTAACATTGACATTTAGAGCCAGCTTTGGTTTAAGTTTTTTAAGCACTTAAGAACATGTTTACCTAAGCTTCAGAAAGAACTTCAGCACTACCTAACTTCCCAGGCTAGTGAAAAGTTGTGTCTTCATTGCAGGCTTCTGCATAGGTATTTTTATTGCTCAGCACTGTGAAGATGTGTAGTTTCTGGCCAACTCCAAGGAGCTAACAGAAGTCTCTGATGTAGATGAACTTATACTGGGTTTTGATGATGTATTTGAGAGAATGTAGGATGCTTTTAATTCTAAGTTGAAAGCAATAAGGCAGGCCCTACAGAAGCAGAGTGTTGCTAGATACTGCCTTTGAGGAAATACTTCTGGTTCTTCACTTGTTTTTTTAAAGCAGGTAGAACAGCTGTTGTTCTGTGAAATTAAAGGGAAAGAAAAATGTATTAGTGACTATCTTGATGTGGAATTAACTGAAATAAAACCTGTTATTAAAATCCAGTAGGAGAGTTTCTGTGTATGTGTGTGTGCATATAGATGTTTGGTACTGGGTTTTGGTCAAGCCTCTTCCACCAGTTGTGTATGTTCTTTTTATTCTGGGAGAAAATAGGCTTTAAGTGAGAGAGCATTACTAGCTTTACACAGGATCTCTGTTTCAAAATTGGCTGTGCCTATTCAGCTGTAATGGATTTTTGTACTCTAAATCAGTCAGTTCCTGACTGTTCTGGTCATCCTGTATATATGAAAGTTGAGGCCTGTTTGCACAGATAGGCTCTTTGAGTTATTTCTGACCCTTGGTAGTGATCCCCCAGCTCAGAGCGTGGTCTTTCTGCTAAGGATCTGCAAAACTGCAAATAGGACGGACTCATGTGTGTGTCTGAATTTCAGCCTCAGGAGTTTGGAGCCCAACAGGTAATTTTGTGGTAAGAGTGTAAGTTTGCTTTTGCTTCCCCTGCTCTGGAGACACCCATAAAATGAACAGGGAAGAGGGCTGGGTTTAGTAATGTCTTCTGTTATTGCTGTAGACTCTCATCTGCCAGACCCCCACCCCTGAGAGTTTGCACTGTGGGGCTGCATAAATACTTGATTATTGCTGCTGTCAGTCAATGACATGTATGAGCAAGAATGGCACAGTCTGTCACCCCTGGCTTCGAAACTGGAGCTCTCGCCTCTGTATAGGCAAAGGGCAAATCTGTGTTATTCTTCAACCAAAGAGAATGGAAAAAAGCACACTATTAAATCTTACAGCCCCTTAAATGAAGGATCTAGATCAGGTTTTGCTCGTACTTCCATAGTTTGGGTGTGAAGATGAATCAAGTGCCACATGGATTTCCATGTGTGCTGTGGTTTAATGACACAGTAAATTCAGCTTAACTGCTTCTACTAAGATTCTTTGCAGTGCTGCAAAGCACTGGTCTGCCATTAACTCGGTCTGCTGTTTCCAATTTGTTCAAAATGAGTTATCTTTATGAAGACAGGTTTTATGGTGGATCAGGTATTATTGCTTCTTTATATAGTTGCTTTAAGCCAGCATAAATCTAGGATGAGCTTGACTGTACATCTTGAGCAGTAATAGAGTCATGTACCCAAACATGGTTAAGTTTAATTTTGTAATGCCTTGCATTGCACACATCTAGTATAAATGAACCAGGAACGCAGCCTGAAGTGTAGGCTAGATTACCTGGTGCTGACAGATTTCCTTTGCCTTCTACATCTGCCTCTGTGACAAGAGAGCATACAAGGTTTCCTGCCACTCACTGGAGAAAAACTGGAGTTAGTTTATTTCAGTGCAAACCAGAAAATAGAAAATGCCACTGGATTTCTGAGAGAGCCATTTGGGAACTGGCTTATCAAAAATACTTATTACTGAAGTAATGGTGCTTGCCAAATAGGGCAGGGAATTCTGGCTCTGGAGAATTGGATTCACTGACCTTAGGTGGCCAGTGACTACTGACAATGAATTTATCTTCATCCCTCTGACTTCTCTGAATGCCTTATCTATTCGTGGAATGTGGATACAAATCTTTGTAAGGCACACTGAGATCTGTTGGTGAAAGCTAGTATAGAAGACGTAAGCGGTGTTATGTCAAGTCTTCAATTTGGATGTCCATCACGTGGGTTGACATTTCAGTAAAAATACGTCCTATAGAAGATAGTTGATACTAATTTCTATAGCGTAACTCCCAGCCCCCAGAAGGATTTGTAGTTTGAAAAGAAGAGATTGCAGCCATTTCCAGAGACTTCTTTTGAGTGTTTCTTTTCTTTACAGTGATGGCCTAGAAAGGCTATATATTTGTCTTCCTAGGTATTTTATGGCCAGGATTAATGATGGTTAGTGATGCTTCCTCAAACCTCTAAATCAGCTTTTAAAGTCAAACATTATGGATCAATTTGGAGAAGTAGAGAGTTTTGTGGTTGCTATGGTTGTAGCTAAAGAAATATTTACTTTCTACCATGATGACACTGATCACTTCAAATTGTTGTGTCACACTGGTATATTGCAGATGCAGTCTCTTAAAACTTGCCCTCATAATTTTAAGGCTTGTGTCCTTAACAAAGCAAATACTACATAGCCTGGAAATGTTTGGAAGGTTGTTATGCTACTGCTGCAAGTGAGATCTTGTAAATTATAGTAAATTGTAATTACAGTTGCATTTCTTAATTCTTTGAGTGAAATGCTTTGAATAAGATATGTACTTGAAATAGAAGCCTAAATGGAGGGTCTTTACATTATTAACACCGCATAAAATTATGGTTCAAATTTACATTTCTGGACAAGGAAAATAATTTTGATCACTGTTTCATTATTATTCAAATGTAAAATTTCTGAAGGCTTAATTCAGAACAGAAATCTTCTTGAATTTATTTATTCTTCTAGTAATGTGGTGAGCCTCTGAATATTAAATAGATATTGAAAGGTATGTCAGATTTAAGATATTGAGGTTACCAAATCCAGAACAACTGGGTATGTCCAAATGTTTTTTTCAGTAGGCTTTCCCCCTTTTTTTCCTCTGAGATGCACCAAAATAATCTACAAATATTCAAATTTTGAATTAAGTTATCAATAAGAATAATAAATATTAAGAAAAACATAAATAATAGAGTGGGACCATGTACTATGGAAAAGCTGGAGGACAAAAGTTTTACTTTGTTTTTGAAAGCTCTTCTTGTATTTAGCTTTCTCTTTCAGTCTTGTGCCCTCTGACTGCAGTTCAGAGTTTTGTATATAGATTCCATGCTCCTCCTGCACCCCCAGTTCTTGGAATAGCCCTCAGGCACACAGAAGGAGTTTCATAAAGCCCTTTTCCTCACCTGAGCAGCAGCAAGACTTTCTCTTCTGTCAGGAATAGTAGAGATTTTTTTTTCTGTTTGTTTTGGTTTTTTTCTTTAATGCAATTTTTACTTCTGTCGTAGCATCTCTGCTTGCATGAAACTGATAAAACTCGAGGCACTTTCTGACATGCTGAGTAAGTGCTTTACCTAGAGGAGACTTACATATGGTCTTAAAATAATCCGCTTTGTATTACTGAGTGTGAAAATAAATTATCCTATACTAGTCAGTCACTTCGTCCAGTACTTTATTTTCCTGTGCATGAATAAAACCCCCATACAATATAAAGTCTAAGCTCTCTCCTTTGCTCCTGATGAGACAAAACTCTCACTGAAGTCAGGTTTCAGTTCTCCCTTTTTTAGGTGCTCTGTTGTTCCAATGCTAACCCTTAGTTTAGCTGTCCTTAGTGCAGGAAATGCACACATCTACATGATTTCCATCCTCCTCTAGGAAGTTGTTTAAAGTTCTCATATAGTTGTTTAAAGTTCTGTTTCCTTAAAGGTTTTTAGTTTCCTGGACAATGTCAGGATGTTTCCTTGGGAAGAGAGAACTGGGGGCACAAGAAGACAGAAGCTTTAGAAAGTGCTGTCTGGAATGAGCTCCAAGTACAGAAACAGTATTAGGACTGATATGGCAAGAGGGTGAAAATGCCTCTTGCACTGAATGCAGGTATTTTACAAAATGTCAGATATGCAAAATATTATCAATAACTCAAGGTCAAGGTAGAATATGTATGAAATGTCAGTATCTCTTCATGAGAAGAATGCTTTAAAGAGATACTTAAACATCAGCTTTGTTCTTGGACGGATAGTGAGTAGGATTCCTTTTCCTTCATCCCTCCCAAAGTCTAGAAAGCAATTTCTTTCTTTTATACCTACAAAAATTTTGTATTTACAAAGCTAATTTTAAAGA
>JAOEHY010005924.1:0-19319 GCA_025447955.1 Psilopsiagon aurifrons | reverse complement strand
GGCTAAAGCGGCCTGAGTCTGTATGTTGGTGAAACGTGCAGTCCTCCCATTATTTCTAATGGAATAGGTACAGCTTCCTAGGGGAATGATGCTGTGTCTGGGTGTGTGACTCATGAGGCTGAGTGCTGAAGCTAAAACCATCAGGATCTAAGGGCAAAAGTAGATAATATAGTTGGAAGGAGAAGGGGATTGCATACCTGAAAACTGCCTTTTCCAGCTATGCCAGCTGGTCCAATAAAAATCATATGGAAGACTTTTTATATTATTTCCCCAGAAGTCCTATATCCCTGGGTAGTTGCACTATGGGAACTGAGTTGCTTGTGAAGACAGTGTTATTGTCAAATACGGTAAGTGATGGAGATAATTGATGCTGTGTTTTGTCCTAAAAAGGATATTAATCCTGAACTTGTCTCTGCTCCTTTTCTTTGTGATTGTTGATTTGCTGGTTTGTTGGGGTTTTTTTCCTACCCTTGTGTTATGTTCTGTTTTCATCTTTCTGCATGGGGATTCCTGCCTTCTCCTTGGACTGAATTAGTACACAATGTTACACCTTCAAATTAGAGGATCTTAAAGAAGTCTATGCCTATCTAAAAAACATTTTTCATGCCATGTATGATGAAGAGATGTATTTGCTGGCCGAATAGTAAGAATGCAAGCAGGGAAAGAATGCAAACAAGAAGGTTAATTGAGTATGATTCCCACAGCACTCTTGCACAATCACAAATGGCCACCAGGCTTCTGACTCCGGGTCTTAAGCATTAACAAATTACTGCTTCTGCAGCAAGAGCAGATGCCTTTCACTTCCTGCCCTAGGATTCTGGGAGCAGCCCAGTGCACCTGGGGAACTTGCGGATGCATCTCTTCTGTCCTATGTGCTGCACTGACTGCATAACAACAACAGACAGGGTTAGAGCAGCAGTGCCCCAGTGATGATTCTTAAAAACTGAATTCTTAGAACCACAGAGAAAAAAATTCTCTTGGGGATTCTGAACCCTTCTGAGTGGGAAGTGTAGAAGGAATTATGTTGTGTTGCTGTTGTTTGTGTCTTCTCATTCAGCCTGCTGTTCTTTCCTGTTCTCTCCTGGGAATAACAGTGTCATATATTGTGTTTCTAATGATCCTGCTCTTATATGTATTTTTTTAGCTTTGTTTTCTTTTTGGATAAAGTACATATTGTAACAGTGTGGTATTTCTGCACTTGTTCCAATTCCAGAAGAGCAGCAGAAAGTGTGTCTTGCAGTGAGGATCAAGCCCTCTTTTCTAGGGTCAAATAAATAGCAAACAGATTTTAGCATCCATCAAACTTTTGGCAAAGAAGTTCTGTTCATGTGGCCAGAACCAGTTCCTGTGGAAGCTGCTGTCACTGATTCACCTGCCTCTGAAAGGAGCAGCTCAGGTGTAAGACTGGTAAAACTTGAGTAAAGAAGGCACTGCGTAAGGGAAGAATCAAGTCACCACTTTTAGTGGGAGCTGGGTCTGGTCAAAGAAAGATTTGGTGTTAAGCTTATGTTAGTGAACTGTAAAAGGCTGGGTCTTGGTTCAGTATTCATTAATAGTGGATCCAGGCTTTGCCAGAACTGCTACACAGGTTTGGATCTGTCCTGGTCAGGATTGCATTTTGCCAGTAGGGCACAATGTTGAGTGTTTACACTGTTCCTTTTTGCAAGGTGTGGGTGTGCAGATGATGTTGATACAACCACAGATTTGCTGAGACAAGAATCATCAAAGCAAAACTAAAAACCTGTTTCAACAAATTTGCATTATTACAGTGATGCTGTCCCAGCAGTTTGTTGAGGGCAGCCACAATGTTTCTGGTCTGATACGAGATGCTCTAAAATCAGATTTTGTAGAATTGAGTATGCATTGTAATTAGCAAGATGTTGTCAGTCTTTGGATGCATCATAATGTAGTTACAAAGACTAAATATATTGACAAATCCTAGGTAGGACTGGAAACAGGCCATGTGGGGAAAGCAGCCTCTCTGATATTACTCTAGTAATTCTTGCTTGTGTTAGTTGGTGGCCTGATGCGCACAACTACAAGGGAACCTCTCAAGAACCTCTGCCTCAAACAGACTAGTTCATATTATGAGCTTTAAATGTGACTGCTATGCCCAGATCTGATTTTAAATATTTTGAAGGTGCCACTGTTTTGCACAGAATCCATTTATTTAGCCTGGAAGTTACACAGCCACTGACCAGCTTCCTTCCCTTCCCTCTGTATGTGTGTATGGTGATTACATGAAAGTCTCTTTAATATGTATTTTAGCATCCATCCTCTTTATTCAAGAGTAGTAATGTTACCAAGGTTGCAGCTTCTGCAGTAAGTAACAGCTGAAGGTAATTTTGAGAAACTGTAGGAGAAACTTTAAAATTCAGATCCAGAGAGTGCTGCAAGCAGGAACTAAGCAGTGAGGGCAGGGGAGCAGGGAAAAAAAAAAAAAAAGCCTCCAGTGTAAGGAAAACCTCTGCAATATGTCTGTCTTTAGAATGATACTTCAACTGATAATATCAGCCTTGGTTGTCTCCAAGTGGAGACAGCCTCTGTAGGGCAGACTGACAAGGATCAGGGGAGGGTGAATCATTGGTTAGATGCCTGCTGCTACTCCTGTAGGTTGGAAAGCATAAACAAATGCACAATTGCCCTCTACAGGCTCAGAGCATAACTGTGATACATGCTGAGGAGGGTGGTGCTTCCATTCAATCCTTAGAAGGGAAGAAAACCACCCCAAAATAACAGCATCTGCATTGATTTCCAAGTGCAAGGTCTTACACCTGAGTCGGAGCAATCCCAGGCACAGCTACAGGTTGGGCAGAGAAGAGATTGAGAGCAGCCCTGTGGAGAAGGACTTGGGGGTGTTGGTCAATAAGAAACTTAACATGAGCCAGCAGTGTGCTCTTGCAGCCCAGAAAGTCAACCGTATCCTGGGCTGCATCAAAAGGAGTGTAACCAGCAGGTCGTGGGAGGTGATCCTGCCCCTCTACTCTGCTCTTGTGAGACCTCACTAGGAGTACTGTGTGCAGTTCTGGTGTCCTCAGCATAAAAAGGACATGCAACTGTTGGAACAAGTCCAGAGGAGGCCACAAGGATGATCAGGGGACTGGAGCACCTCCCGTATGAAGACAGGCTGAGAAAGTCGGCACTGTTCAGCCTGGAGAAGAGAAGGCTGCGTGGAGACCTCATAGCAGCCTTCTAATATCTGAAAGGGGCCTATAGGGATGCTGGGGAGGGACCCTTCATTAGGGACTGTAGTGATAGGACAAGGGGTAAGGGGTTCAAACTTAACCAGGGGAAGTTTAGAGTGGATATGAGGAAGAAATTCTTTACTGAAAGGGTGGTGAGGCACTGGAATGGGTTGCCCAGGGAAGTTCTGAATGCTTCACCACTGGCGGCATTTAAGGCCAGGTTGGACAGAGCCTTGGGTGGCATGGTTTAGTGTGAGGTGGCCCTGCCCACAGCAGGGGGGTTGGAACTTGCTGATCTTAAGGTCGTTTCCAACCCTGACTGTTCTATGATTTGGGTTTAGTTTAATTTCTAAACCATGTGGTACCCTGCTACCAGTAACATCATGTTTTAGAGAGCTTGTGTGTGTAACAAGCACATATGAGGCCATTAAAAAAGTGGTACAGTTGTGAAGGCCTTGGGCATTCAGAAGTGCCAGAATTGATGTTCACCCCGGCAGTGCTGGTTTCATATTGGATTGTGTGAGGATGCTGGAAGCCAGTCAAAACCTGCATGGTCATGTTATTTTTGTGAAGAAACTTCTTTCATAGTCATTGCACAGGAGAGTTTTTCTGGGAGTAACTAGGATACTGTACATACAGCATACAGGGAGGAAAGCATGTTGTGAGTTAAGGAAAGGGATTATTCAAAAAGAAAGGATGTTCTCCTGGCTAATTGCTTCCTTGGAAAATTTGATTTTTATCTTATGCTTGCACCAGTGTTCCCATGGGATACTAGAAAAAGGCAAGTAAGCTTCAGTGTGCTTTCTTTCGTCCTTGCTTTTTGTATCCCTAACTTTGGGTCTGAGATGCAAAAGAAATAGTAGTTGTGGCTGTATTCAGTAAGAGTAAGTTCTCAGGAGGCAAAATGCAGTGCTATATTGAGTGCTATGGAGGGAGAAAAGTTTTCTAGTGAAATCTGGCAAGAAGTAATCTTGACCTTAATGTTAGTGCACCGGCTGTAAAATTGGGATACCATGCTTGTTTATCTTAGAAATGCATTTAATAGTCTATTAATGACCTGCAGGATGATTCAGGTAACAAAGTACTTTTAAAGAGCCCAAGCCGATACAAAGCTCTGAGTTGCTGGCAGGGAGCAAGTTTGCGAGCCACAGAAGTGAACAGAGAGAAAGCAGAACAGTGGAAGGCATTAGTTCTGAAGAAGACTCTTCCTTCTGTTGCTGCATGCAGGTGGAGAATGGGGAAGTCTGTGGTCATGTAGTTGCAGATTATAATGTATACATAACTGATGAAGAGTTAAGGTGTGTGAAGTACTTATTACTGGTGGTGTTGCATACTTAACTGAAAGGATTTCAACATGTATTTTTGTCCACTCTTCTGCCTCTTTGTCCCCATCTTCCAAGTTGTGGATTTGTTTTGTTGGATGGATTTCTTTATCATTTGGGGGGGGGGTGGGGGGTGTTGTCCATTCCTTTAAGCCTCCTTGCTCAGGGCAACTTGCGGAGGTCTGCTTTGCATGATCTTTATCCAGTCTGCTCTTCTTCAGACTTTACACAGATAGGCAACATAGAAAGATGCAGCTCCTACTGTAAGAATTTGGCATAATGGGCTCTTAGGAGAGGAGGTGTGAGGCAACTGAAAGAACAGGCTCTGCTCAGTATATGAGGCATTCATCTTTAATGGTTTCATAAAGCTGTAGGTGAGCAAAACTATGAAAAATACTGTAGTATTTTAGAACAGTACTAGAAATACTGATACAGTGAATTAGGAGGTTATTGGGGAATATTGTGTTTGGCTCTTGCATTGTGGAATGTGCTTTTCTTTAAATAAATACATGCTTTTGGCTGAGCCATAGGCGTAGAGCAGGTTGGACAGACTTGGGTTTTGTCAGACCTACGACAATCTTGTGATAACCTCAATGAAAGATTCTTAGGAAAAGACTGAAAAGTTCTTCAGTATAAGAAATTTGGGATGCATGGAAAAGTAGGATCTCTGTTCGGATTTGTGATTGATATTTGAAAACCTTGCTGTGTGCATAAGCCACTCTCATTGGACTGTGCAATACAGTTACAGCAGTTATTTACTACTGTGGATTGCCAGTTGACCACCAAGATGAAAATATTTCTCCTTCCCTGTGCTGTTACTAACATGTAGCACAGTACAAACGAATACCTTATTAGTGTACTTTTTTTGTTCCCCCAATGCATAGGAATGAGTTTGGATAATCAAATAAAAGTCAAATGAAATTACTACTGAACAGAAAAAAACGTCATTGGGAAACTACTATGTTTAGTTTTGGAAAACCACAAATTTTATTTTACTCTCTTGAATAGATTCTTACATTGATGGGACTTAACTTTACAAGGCAGTGTGTAAGAGGAAAGTAATGATCTACTTGAAGAGATGACTTCTCTGTGGTGTTTTCTGTTTGAATTATGACTTCCATCTGAGGATGTACAAAACCAGTCTTGAACATATGACTCAGGCCTATAGAACTAGAATTCAATGATGAGACTTATCAAGAGTGGAATAATGATAAACAAGTTCTTATGTTACTGATTACATCTTCATTGTTCAATTCTGTACATCCTAAGAATTTTCCCTGGGTTTTTTTCTCAGCACAAAGGTTAAGAATCTTAGCCAGGAGAGTAAGGTTTCCAAATATTTTGTTGAAACTTGGGATTTCTTTCTAGACATTGGCAATCATGAGACACGACCAGACACTTGTATAAAGAACTTGACATTCTCTTTATGTGGTAACTGGGAACTATCTAGCAAATGTTTGCCTGAAGTAAGTACGTCAAGATAATGTATTAGAGGTGAGATGGGGTCTCTTAGAAAGTGTTTTACTAGCCCAAGTTAAAATTAAACTGAGTACACACCAATAAAAGAGATGGAATTCTCTAAGCTTGGTTGCATCTATTTTTTTTCATTTTCTTATTAAGCTGGACAGTGTAATGTTAGCCTTGGGATAAAGAAAAGGTTAAAACAAAAAATAAAACCACCCAAAGCAACCCTCCCCAAACAATGCTGAAGTATTTTTCACTTACAAACCTGAGCTTTATTTCAAAATGCCTTTTCAGTTTAGGTCTCAGAAAACATGGTAAAGAAGTGCATTTTAAAAGAACACTGAATTTTGATCTCTGGTCATTTCTGTTTCTGTAAGATTAGGCAGTGTACCCAAACAAGAAGATGACCCTGAGAAGAGGTGCAAATAAAGAACAGATGAGTTGATGGGAATGAAATTAGATTAAGATCTAATGTATGCAAATAATACTGTTTTGGAGAGGTTATAAGGAATGCTATAATGTTATAATGAATAAGTTTGTGATGCTGTTAAAACCTATTGCAAATTTCCCATTGATTTAAGTCATCCCAATGTACCTTCACATACAATGAACATGACCCTGAACATGAAAGTCTACCTACCTGGAAGGCTGTATGGCTAATCCCTGCTTACATTGTTTGTTGGGCTCTTAAAGATCATCAGCTCCTTTCCGATAGTCATTTCCTATCCACTTGTTAGCAACTGGTAAAGGGGCAGTTCTGTTGTTCCTTCCTTTCAGTGCTGAAGAAAAGTGTATGCTCAGAAACCTTCTTCACTTGTTTCTTTTGCCAGCTCCATGGATTAGTCTAATAAGAGATCATGTCCTGCAAGACTTTTCCTCTCCAGTACCCCTGTGCAGAGTACTTGCTGTCAAATTAGGTTGAGGTCAGGAGGAGCCTAATTAACACTTTTTACCTGTTTTGAGTTGACCTACTGTGCTAACACTAACTCTAGGTGAAATGGAAGGCACAATTAACCCACTTGTTACCAAAATTCCCCCCCAAAGAAGGGGTCTGTTACCTGTTGAATATGCACAGTTTATTTGGCTTGAGCAGACTAGCTGATGGATGATAAAAGGGGAAGCTGAGCAAATCCATTCCTCAGACATGCTCTTTTATAACCCAAATGTCTGATTTCCATATTCCTTTAAAGCTCCCTGTAGTCATGTTTCCCACAGTACATGGACATGCTTTACTTTGTGATGAATCTTTGGTCATTTTGTTATATCCACATCACCATAACCTCATGATACTGTTAAATCTTAGGTATCAAAACAGCTTAACATCACAAATGTCAATCTAAACGTGTTTCTTCAGTCCAGTGTATGTCCACCATAGGTTTTCTGCCTTATCACATGACGTATGCCTTCTGTATCAAAGGCAGATCCCTATGAATCCTGTGTTTTTCCTTTTCCCTTTGTGTGAACTGGCAAAGCTCCTTGTAGGGGATGCCTTTCAGTGACTTAATTCTTCTCTGCTTTCTTGGTTCTGTTTGCGAAGACCTGTAATGCTGTTGGCAGTAGAAGATTACATTACATGCCTCTGGGTTTGTACACACTTCATGATAGTGGGCTGAGTTTTCAATGTGTGTGGATTGGGCATTTAGATACAGCTGTAGTTGGTAGCTTGAAAAGAAGGGTACCTGCAAAAATCCTACTTTTGTAGTCAAATCTTTTTTTTTAGTTCTCTAAAGAATTTTCCCTCTTTGCTTTGAAACTAGTAATATGCTTGGAGGGGGTGTGGGGAAATGTGCTGTCTATCTCTGACTGCACACCGACTTTTTAAGCAAAAAGCTGCTATATCACTGTAGAGGTTTAGGCCTTTCCCTTCCCCTCTCAGTGGGAAAACAGGAACTTCTGAGTGGGAGGTAAATAGCTGAAGTACTCGACAAAGAGTATTTGAACAATGGCTGGTAACACCTCATTATTGTATCTGCATTATTGTCATTCTAGTGAAGAAAATACCGGGCAGAAGAAAGCTGTGATACAAATCTGAGGAAGGAGAAAGGGGAAAAGGTGTGGAAGTTAGCTAAGTAAATACAATTTAGTTGATTGTATATATTGGGATGGTAGAATATAAACAGAATTACAGGAAAAGGTTTGGGGTTTTACAGAAGAGCCACTTGGGTGGGAAGGGAGCCTGCTCTTGGCACAGCGCACACCCTCAGCCTGTACCCACTCAGCACCTTGCCTTTTATTACCTTACCTAGAGCTCTCCTCCTTATAACTTTGGCTGCATCACTTACTGCTAATAAATTGCAGGTCAGATGCAGATAGCTTTTGACAAAGTCAGTTGCTGCATTTTTGGCTACTGGGACTGCCAGCTGCATGCCAGGTCAGGATGTGGCCACCTCTGCTGAACCAGCTGCTGACCCAGTCACAGTTCCCATCACCTTAAGCCATGATGCACTGTGACATGGGCTCTGCAGAGGCAGTTGATTGGTAAGCAGTTGCAAATCTTGGTGCTGGAGGCTGACAAGGTAACTGCCCTGTAGTTATCTGCTTTACTCATCTGCCAGTGGTTCATGACCTTTTCCATTATTCTCACAAGTCAGTCTATGCCTATGCACAAGGTCATGGCCTATGACAGAAGCTGGTGTCCTCATCTGCTGACTCAGCTTCTGTCATGGGGGAGGTGGGATGGAATGGAAAGCAGGCAGTGCTTATACTTTAGACCAATATTTTGATCTTATGCTCAGGAAATTTGCCTCAATTTTAAGGCAAAGTTCTAAGCTGTGGTAGGACTGCAGGTGCACTTTGCTAGGTATGTTTGGGGGTTGTACCAGTTTTCAGTCTAACAACATGTTTGTCTCCCAGAGCAAAGTGCTATGCCTGCAGAGGAGCTAGAAGGAGAATGTGCGGGTAATATGAGGTGTAATTGCTTTAACCACTTTCAGGCATGGAGGATCCACTAATCTATAGCAATCCTTGTAGTTTGTAGCAGTTCTGACATCCATTGGTAAAGCAGATTTAGAGAAAGAAATGGAAATTAGAATGTTTGAAAACTCAATCTGTTAGCTGTATTGTGGGGACAGTGAGAGCAGCAAATAAGCAGGCCTTGTTCCTGCTTGTTTCTTGACTTTTCTGTGCTTATGTATTACAGGAGGCAAATACAGAAGTTCTGGTTTCTGTCTTGTAGCTCTTAAATGCAGACATCTGCAAAGATCTCCACGCCTTGCTGTTCACTGCAGTTCACAGGTTAGTGTATGTGATACCTCAAACCAGTGATTTGTTTACCTCGGTGCACTGGACAGTAGAGTGTGGTAATTCAGGAGAAGCTTTGTATGGAGTCATTCTTCAAAACGATCTAGCAGAAAAGCAGAGCAGACATTTGAGGGACATTAAATCATTTCTGTTCTCGTATTTAAATCTGAATAAACCAAAATCTTCAGACCCTGAATTTTTTCTTTTTGAGTGGAGACTTTTTTTTCCCTTGCACCAGAAAGCTGAGGTTTGCAGCAGCCAATTGTTTTGTGTTTTGTTTACATAAGACCCATTGAAGCAGTTGGAGAACTTAATACCCAGCCTCACACACAGGCATAGATACTTAATTTATGACTTTGGTACTTTGAATTTCAAGTGTCAGGTATCCAGCAGAGGTTTTTACTTTGTTCTCTTCTGCTACGTGCACCACTGGAGTATTTATTATGGAGAGCAGACAGGCTGTGGGAAGCATTCAGGCTTGTGGACATTTTATTTTTCTTCAGAACCTCAAAAATCAAGCTGTGAAGCTGGGGTAACAAGGGCTTCTCTAAAAGCATTGCAGTGTCTTTTTACATGTTTGTCCAATTAATTTTTTTTTCTTCTGGCATTAATATTTTCATTTCTGTATAATTATTCATCTTAAAGTTGCTTTTGTAGCCTAAACTTCTCTGCAAACAGTAATTGTTGGATGGTGATAACAACTCTTGAATAGGTCTCTGTTGAAAACTCAATTCTGGATTAACCCTGTTCCTGATTTCTTCATAGTAAACTCTTTTTGCTACTACCATGAAAAGAAAAAGGAGAAAGAGATGAAGTAGAAAAAGAAAAAAATCAGGGGGGTGTGAAGCATAGCTTGTTGGCAGAAGCAATGTTATGGTTATTTGAGTTGTCTTGTCAACAATTTTAAATACAGCTCTTAGTACAGAGTTATCTTTGATATATCAGTGATAGTTGGAGATTAAAGAAAATAAGGTGCCCTGAAACTGACTTCAAGATAAATCCAGATAAGAAGGGAGGCTGAGGTTTTTCAGCAATGGGAGCAGTAGGCATTATGGCAGCTTATTTAGAGACAAGAGGAATCTTATCATTGCAATGGCTACGCCAAGATATCACCTCTTTCCAAAAAGCATGTTGTAGATTGAAGTCTATATACCATTGCTCACATGGCCAAAATGTTCCTTCCTGACTGTGAAGTCTGTGAACACAAAAAAGCATGTGCAAATTTGCATATTTATAGGCATGCTGTTTTTCTATGTTGTTAATGCAAAATGTATTCAGGAAATAAAACAGTTTTACCACAGAAGGAAAAAGATTTTTGAACTAGGTACTTCTATCACATGTGGATCAGCCTTTGCAAAAGTCTTAATCTTATCTAAAAATATTGATAATTGTTCTTTGGGTTGGACTTTTGTTTTGGGAACTCAGTATAGATATAGTCAAGAGGTACAGTAAGCTTCTAAATAGGCAGACAACAACAGATCTGGATGCACACTTGTTTTCTCATATCTTCCGTTTGTCAGGAAAAAAAATCAGTATTGAATAACACATGTTTCTGTGGTGTTCAGCTGGAAATGAAAAGATACTTTCTTTCCAAAAATATATACTTTTTTTTTTTGAATGAACAGTTACCATTTTCCTCATGTTTAAATAAATGTAGAATGCAGCAGTATGTTTTCTTAGCAGATACTCTGATTTCTCCATTGCATCACATCTGGCTTTAGGAGTGTGTATCTTAAGTATAGGGCAAATTACAGTTTATTCCCACAGAAGTAATAAGCTTTCTATTTTGATGTAACAGCTAAGATTTGTGAAACAATGCTGTGTGTCCGCTAATTATAGGCTTCTCTATTTACGTGGCCTAACAGGAAGATGGAGATGTAAAAATAGCAACAAAGAGGCAGTGACATTATTAATAATGCAGCTGTATATAGCATTGTTCTCTTGAAGAATGTAGACACCGTTTAAACAAAGTGGAGTATATAAATAATCAGTCATAATTGAGAAGTAGCTATTGTTAGGAATTCTCTTTTAAAAATAGTTCACCTTATTAATGTACAAATAATGGCAGAATGACTTTGTGGGTATGTGTATTTTACATGGACGCATGCACCAAATGTTAAAAGTAACTTACACAAATCATTGCCATTTATTGAGATACTGGTATTTTTCTACCTTCAGGAGCTGCGTCCCTTCAGGAAAGATAGGAGAAAGTAAGATAGAGTGCTATAAAACTTCTTAGAAAGGGAAGTTCTATAGGTAGATAGGAGATGCAAGATCAAGGTAGAACACTTCACTTATATGGGTTTATTGAGCATACCCTTCCTACCATCATGTTCCATTAAGAAAGAGTGGTAGTTGTAGTAATAAAAATAATAATAAATAGCCACATTGGGGAAGACAGATACAGGCACATATGTGTGACCCTCTATCTTTTGAACTCAAAATCTACTTCTGAGCTTTTGCAGCTTAAATAATAAAAGAAAAAGTAAAAAGAGATCGTATTCAGAGCACAAGTGCTATACCATATCTTCTGCTCCAGAAATTCACCTCTACTACTGAACTTGAAAGCCTGCAGCAGTTCTTAGAAAAATTGTGTGTTTTGTGAACCAGCCACGTGGTAGTAGTATGTTAAGCTTTCCATCTTCTCCAGCTGAGGAATGCCTCCCAAAAACACTAAGACTGGGAGGAGCCAGACCCTATCCCACAGTTAAACTGCACTCTTGAAACCCTTTCTGCCTTGAGAAGAGACATGAAATTCATCAATTGAAATTCTTGTTAAATGTGAGGAAACTTCCTCCTTTCTCCAGATCTCAGCTTCAAGTCTAAAAATAAGAATTCAAAAAGCCTGCCTGTATAGTTTTCCTTTTAAGTCTTTCCACCAAGTAGCTGATGTTCTCTACTAATATGAGCTCTCAAATCTATACATAATTTTGTAGTATGAAGATATTTTAAATTTTAAATCAATCTTAAATCATATGGCGTTGTATTAATTTGTTAAGACTCATCACAAATCAATTCAATGAATTACCCTATGGCTCATGTGGGTCATGTAAGAAGTATTTTTGCTTCTCTACTGCCTGTACAGGGATAGGGCTGTTCAGAGGACCAATCTGTGAATGTGATTTCTTAAAGAAATCAGCTGCAACTTCCACTCAAAGCTCCAAAATGCATTAATATTTAAATTTTAAATACAAAAATATTTAACCATGTAGTTTCACCTACCTAAAAGATTTATAACTAGCTAGGTTTAAATCTGAAGGTGTTTGTAGTGTATCTTCAGTTTTTTTCCCCAAAAAAACACCTCTAGAGGCTGCACAAAAGCAGCTAGGAGACAAAGAAATAGATATCCAGTTTGATGTATATCTCTGTGTGACTAAATTGCTTTGTAATTGCCTTCTTTAGAATTTATACTTGAAAACAGTATTAAGTGAAAACCTCCTCAGAAAGTAACTCAGTAATCTGCCTTTTCAGGCAGATTATTTTGGTTTTGGGTCTAAAATGCCATTGCTTTATGGTTTTCGTTCTCTGCTGCTGAGGAGCAAAGCAGCTCCGTGATATCATGGTGTTTGCTGTAGCAGTGTTACTTCTCCCAGCTCTGTAAGGAAACTGTGGAGACGGTGAATTTGAAATCAACATCATTGCTGCACAATAGCAAGGTGTTTTTTCTTGGGAAATGCTAGGTAGTGGGAGTAATCCTTACCTCAGCCAAACCATCCTGAAATAGAAGGAAAAGGGAGCAGCAGCATTTCTTATATTTGCATCCTTCATGATTGTTAGATAAGAGGCCAAGTGGCCTCTTGCAGAGGTCATGTTTAGAGGTAAGCACTGTGGAGGTCATTGCTTCCAACTGTTTCACAGGGTGCCCTTCTGGAGAGGTGAGTGAGTGCTTTGTAGGACAGGCTGTTGTCTTCAGTGGCATTTTGCACCATCCCTCTTTATTTTTGCATTAAACAGTGGCCCTGATGGAGCCATTTGATAGTAGTAGCCCCGGTGCAATCCCAGTGAGTACAGCAGCTATGAGGCTGCTGGTGGCCGTCTTTCTCCTGACTGACCTGGGACATGCCCATCACACGGTATTCTGCATAAAGGTATTTTTGTCAGATAATAAAGCATTATGGGCAAAGATGAGTTGGTGTCTGTGTAGATAAAATGATGGCTAGCGCTGTATTAGCAAGGGTATGCAAGTTAATATATGCATAGTTCACAATAACCTATATAAATGTCTCTGTGTTCAGATCCTCAGGCAAAACACAAGCCTTAAGTTAGAAGTTACAGGCATCAGTAGACAGTATTGTGCTCCTGCATGCAGCCCTCAAACCTTAAAGTATTTAATGTGGAAAGTGCTCTGGGACAAGGACCAATCTTTATGCTTTGTGCACATTTTAATGACCCGTTAATGATCAACTACTGCTCTGACAAGAAGACAGATTTTATGATGATATAATTCAAACCTGTTTCTTCACCACTGTTTGAGATTATTCCTTGTAGTCCTACTTCGGAAACAAATGGTATATTGATGTGGCATGTAGTCATCCCATCCTATTTTATTAACACATTTACATTCCAGTACTTGGTTGCCAGAGTCTTCTGCAGGAAAGCAAGGCATATTAAAATCAGAAGTTAGTAATGGTGGTTGCAGTGGGTCTTGTCAGTGGTCTGTTTAGTCCAATATTCAGTCTCTGATAATGACTAATGCTTCAAACTTAGGAAGGAGTGTAAGAGTGACCACATACAGCATGATCCTTCTCTGCTGTAGTTTTCTAGCTCCTAGCAAACTGCATGGTTAGGAAGTTCAGAGCTGAAGGTTACATCTTGGCTGTCGTGTGTATAAATAATGAATGCAGACAGGGCAAGCCTGTCTTCCAGGAATTTGTATATGATGTTTCCTGTGGCAGTGGGTTCTGGAATTTGGTTATGTATTGCATTTTTTCTTCTTTTGGATTTTTTTTTTTATATACCACTCACTTCTGGCTTGGTTTTTTTTTTGTTTTGTTTTGTTGGGGTTTTTTTTTCTATTTTCTGCCTGAAAATTTAACTGGGTGCTGTTTGTGAATCCTAATCCAGTCCTTTGTTCCCTTCTCCATGCCACCCACCATTCTGCAAACTTCTGTCATGGCCTTCTTAAGTTTTCAATAGAAAATTGGACTTTTTTCCAACCTTAACTTTCTTTTCTTGCAGGAGCCATTCTCTGAGCCTTGCATAACCTTGCATAAGAATATGTTCTGTTTGATGGGTGTTTTATTACTCCTTTCCTAACAGTTTCTAATCTTCAATTGTGACATTTTTGATTACATGGAGCAAAATTTACAACCCAAACCTGATTTTATTTATTGTTTACCTCCTGATTATCCACCACCCTACCTCCAGTTATTTTTTTTGGACAATACTGCTTGAGAAACTGTAAGAAAGAAATTCTTTTGTACTGATTTCACAATTTTAATGAGAGATGGGACAGTCTGTGTTTTCCAGAAAGCATCTCTTGGGTTTTTATTTAAACTATCTTTTGATCTTTATTAGTGTGGTTAGCTCTGGTCTCACACATTCCGTGCATTTTTCTCAGGTGAAGCAACCTTTGAGCGTTGAAATATGCTGCTGGGATGGACAGTACAGTTTCCTTACTCTCTCCCACCCTTGAGTTACTTTTCTTAGCTGTCAGTTGAAGTGAGCCAGAGCACCTTATCACAGAAGGCTCCTCATGCATGAGTTTCAGTGTGGTCAGTGGAGGCTGGAGGAGTGCGTTTGTGATTTATTCAGTTTAGTAGGTGGCCGTCTCATAACATGAAATTGGGGTGTGCTACTACATTTTGCTCAGGGACTATTAGCTTTATGCCTGGGCAGTGTTGCAGTACCCACTCTGACCAGAACATTTCCCACTTCCATGCTCATCACTAATCACCTCTCTCTGTCTGCTCTTCCCAATGAGACGTTATAGTTTCTTGGGCACTCTTGAAGCTGGCTCTGCCTCTCAGTGTGAATCCTTTTGTAAGTGCATGCTGACACCCTTATCTGTGTGTGCTGAGGCCAGTACATCCTCACTGCATGGCTGATCTGGATAATGAGCGTCACTGTCTGAACAGCAGGACTGATTCAGTGCTCAGTTTTTTAGGTGAAGGTGCTCTTGGACTCTTTCCTGGGAAGCCAGATGTGGGAGGACTTCTGTGCTCTGTGGAGCTGTGGGAAAGGCACCAGAGGTCTGTCAGCTGTTGAAGGGCTTGGTGTGAATTCTCACTTGAGACCAGGCATGCTCCCTGTAGAATTGAATGTCTGCCAGTTGGACCTTGACTCATTTTGAGCCTGGGTCAGGTGGTTTTCTGTATGGCTTGTAATAGGATTTGGACTAGATTCTTGGAGTGAGTTCAGTCTATAGTGAAGACGTATTTCTGGAGCTTGTTTTTGACATATGCTGCTCCCAGTAGTTTTCTTTCTTAGGAAATCCATTCTGAAAAACAGCTCTGGGTGAGACCTGTCAGGTGATGGTTTGTATTGCCAGTATTTCAAGAGCTCACATTTGATGTGTAGTGAGGGGTACTTTCTGATGGAAGTAAGAACATGATAAACTTTGAAGACTTGTGGGAAGTTTCAACACCGGAATTGGTTGTTTGGAAATAATTCAAAAGGTATTCAAACAATTTTTAGAAATACTATGAATGAAGAAGAGTGGATTTTGCAGTTTTATTACAAATTGAAGTGTTTTCAAAGGTAGAAGAGACTTGAGATCTGTAGCTGCTACTCAGCTTAACACTAAGAGTTGTACTGTATAAATGATATAATACTGCATTGGTATATTTATCATGACCACTGACATGTTTCTGTGAGCACTGTGAGTTATTTAATTTTGATAGAAAGGCAAAGCCCTGAAAAATCTCAGCAAAAACACTAGCCTTTCCTTTTATTTGGTGTACTAATTGCCAAAACATACAGAAATCAAAGGAATTTGGTTTTTCCCTCAAGTCCAGAGCAGGACCATGAAGATGAGTGCTATGAAGGCTGGAGCACTTCTGCTTTAGAGGCAGGCTGAGAGAGCTGGGCTTGTTCAGCCTGGAGAAAAGAAGGCTCAGGGAGATGCACAGAATCGGACTCTACAACTCAAGGAGAATTATAAAGCAGGTATGTTCATTACAGCGCCGGGTGCAAGGGGGATCACTCCTCCTAACTTGCACACTGAAGGGTTAAGCAAGCAGGTATTTATTACACACAAACATGCATATTCATTAGGTTCCCGAGAGAGCCGAGAGGATGTTACAATTAGTTTAGGTACTCATTATCATAAGTCTCCTCCCTTTTGGCCCTTTAGCACTGCCCTCCCATGATCGTGGGCAGGGGTCTTCAAGATGAAGTAAGCAGTCTTTCTCAGGGTGCACTTTCCACCTTTGGCACAGTTGGATGACCCAGTAATCACAAATTAGCTGAAACCAGCTGTATCTGCAAGTTTCTGATACCTGCAAAGATTTAGAGCAGTGTGACCTTTGTATGAAATTTATTGCAAGCAGAACAGGATGGGCAGACAAGGAGTATCCCAAGCTAGCAGATGTTCTGGTGTCAGTGTCTCCAAACTAACTGATAAATTAGAAATATGGTAAGAAAGAATTCACTCATTAGAAGGATAAAAAGAAATAATTCATTCTTGTTAGTAGGATTACTAAATTCTGTTATCACACCACAGACTTAAAACACAAAAATTGTTCTCCATCTTAAATCTAAGTTAAAAATAATTTAACCCTATGTGTTCCAGGCACCTGCTTTCCTTATATCAAGGAAATGATATAACTTAGAGCAGCTTCCAATACCTAAACAGAGCCCACAAGAAATCTGGAGAGGGACTTTTTACAGGGGCCTGTAGTGACAGGACAGGGGGATATGGCTTTAAACTGACAGAGGGGAGATTTAGATTAGATGTTAGAAAGAAATTCTTTACTGTGAGGGTGGTGAGATACTGAAACTGTTCAGAGTAGCTGTGGCTGCCCTATCCCTGCCAGTGTTCAAGACAAGGTTGGACGGGACTTGGAGCAACTTGGTCTAGTGGAAGGTGTCCCTGCCCATGGCAGGGGGTTGGAATTAGATGAGCTTTAAAGTTCCTTCCAACCCAAACCATTCTGTGTTTCTGTGTAGATCTCAAGTTCTCTTATGTGAAACTGACTCACCAGAAGACAGTCCAGACGAGTCACAAAGCTTTCCTCCACCTAGGAGCTCATAGCAAAGTAAATTCTTCCAACTACTGCTGATACCAAATGTTTAGGGAGGAAAAGCGATATACCGTGTTGTCAGTAATGAGGAGGGGAACGGTAGTACCTCCCTGATGTCAACTAATTGTAAGGCTTCATGTTAAGAAAATGTTAAAAAAGAGACTGGGCAGTAGGCTAAGGCAGTGCAATGATTACATTATTACAGTGTACATTATTGTGGTCCTTGAAATTTCAAAGGCACTTAAGCAAGGATCTTGTATATCTAAAAAACGTAGCTGAAACCTGGTTTTGGATTTCCTCACCTCTGCATCCTTACTCACTGTTAATAGAAATTTTATTTAAGTTTGAATCCTTCCAGTTTTAAAAACTAAGGTTTAAAACATGTTTAGCACCTTTTGTCTGATGGCAGAACGAACAGGATTTAAGTGTTTTAGTCTGGATTGATATTTGATTGATTTATCCAGTACTCGCAGGCTTTCACCTTATTTTTTTTTAGGCATTTTTCCTCCGTGGGCATTAAAATACAATTTTCTAAATATTATGGATTTTTCTTTTTATTATTATTTTTTTTTATTTTTGGGGTAGAACAAATAAATGCTCCTTATTTTGAACAGTTTGTGGATAAACCTACATTTGATGTTGCTGTAGTACGCAGTCTGGAAGTAAACTTATCACAGTTGCTTTGTGCAGACGCTCTAACTTAGTATAACCCTTGTGAAAGCTTTCTATATATATATCGCTTCTTTTGAGCATTCGCTTTTAATTTGCAGGGGTTTGGCACTGTGTGCAGATCACCTCTTTGATGCTTCTGCTGGCATTTGAAGGCCGCGCAAGTGCCCCCTTCGTAAAGCTTTTTCTAACAAAAAGCAGTGACTGTGCTCCCTCTAGTGGCAAAAGGTGGAATCATTGTATGTCGTTTCATAGGTCGGATATTAGAAAACAAAAGCTCGATGTAAAGACATTAAGTGCAGTGCAAACTCTCCATTTAGACATAGCTGGAAGAAAAAGCAAATAATTCTGTATCTGTCAAATATAAGACAGTTAAATCTGCCTGTTCGCACTACTGGTTGTCCTGGACATGTCTTACAGAAGCAATAGAAGAAGAATGTCCTTTACCCCCCTCTTTTTTTTCTCTGTTTCCGATTCACAGTGTAAGATCCTGTGTTTTGGTGTGATCCATGTCATGGCAGGTTTGGAAGAATGTTTGCTGATCTTACCAAATGCTTACCATCACTCAAGGGGTATTGACTAATCAGCATCAAATAATTGGAGCCCCTATAGTGCTGAATTGCTGGTCTGGCTGCCCTTAGGAATCCTTGCTTACCCTCTTAGTGCCTGATGAAAAGCATCTCCAGCATGTCTTCCCAAGGACCATGGAAAGTGAGATGAGAAACTAGGGAGCAAGCATGACAAATGTTCCTGCTCTCCCTCCCCACAGGAGACTCCCTGGTTTTCTTTTTGCCTGCAGAAAATAGCCAAGGGAGGAAAATGATTGAGGCTGAGACATTCACAGGCTGCGTGTGCTGCTGCTGAGGTAGCTCCTAACTTGTGATTTAATGTGAAATAATGCTGTGCAATAATTTAGAATGGTCTGTCTTTCTTTAAGTTGTAAATCTCCTTTCTTGGGAAGGAGATGCAAGATGTTTTGCTTTCTACTTGCTGGATTCTGTCAAAGTTTAGGTGTCTTAAAAAAAGGAGACAATTGTTGCTGCAAATGCACAACTCTTCTAGTCTCCTTCTACCATAATTTCCATCTGTGCCAGTAGCAGCTCTGTAGAAATCCTGTAATACTTATACATAGAGAGAACTGAAATGGTCCTAGAAAACATCTCTAGGATAAAGAATGGGAAGAGCTTCAGGCAAACAAATAGTTGGGGGGGGAGGGGGGGGGTGTTGTTTGTTCTGTTTACCTCGTCTCCTAATGT
>JAOEHY010005922.1:0-10681 GCA_025447955.1 Psilopsiagon aurifrons | reverse complement strand
CAAGTCAAAAACACAGTGCTGCACCAACTACTAAGAAGGAGAAAAATGACTGCTACTGCTGAACCCATGACATTCATTTTACACACACACACACACACACACACACACACACACACAAAAAAAAAAAATAAATAAAAAAAAAAATAAAAAGGAACTCTTAACCACTACCATTCTGGTGATAAGTATCATGAAATGAGTATGTGCTATGCTGCACAGCTGTGTGGTTATTCTAAATGTTCAGGAGCACCTAACAGTGCTAAAACACAAACAGTGGCTTTAAAGATATTTCTGTACTGGAGTGTGCTTTGGTGGTGGGAAGCTGTAACATGCTATATTCTGAGGTTTCTGTGAAACAGAAACTATACTGTACAGAGACACTTCACCTACAGCACTGTGGTCAAAAAGTTGATTGAAATGCATTTTAGATGCAGAAAAATATGTTGAGTTAGTACATGTTAATTTCTGTGTGTTTACCTTTTTCTAACATGCTTTTATAGATGTATAGGTTTCAACAAATGCATTGCAATTTTCTGTAATAAGGGAAAACATTGAAAGATATTTGAAAGATGGGAGGGGTTTTTTTTCCAGAATTTGAATGGAGTTTTGTTACCTACTTCATTATTCAATCCAAATATCAAAAACCATTGAGACAGACAAATTTAGAAAGAGCTTACTATGAATTAATCATCCTTGAGACCAGTGCTGTGGAAAGTGTGTTTTTAAAATGCTTGAGTAATTGTGTTTAATGGCAATTCATCTTTTCTTAACAATACGTTGACAGAGGCTAAGGCGATAGAAAAAACAATAGGAGGAGTAACATTCAGCATATATCTGGGAGAATAGATGTTCATAGTATTGGCACAGAACCTCATCTTTCTGAAGTGGACTAGCAAATAGGGATTAGCAATACTTAAAGATCATGTTTTCCATGCCCTGATGTGCTGGGATTTTAAGGTAGTCTGGGGTTACAGTTAGCATTAACTTGCATTAAGAGTGTGACAAGATAAAACAGCAGCCATACAAACCATGTACAGATGAAACTTCTTGCTTCAGCATCAAAGTGCAGAGGTGCTACTGCTTATGGTAGCAACAAGCACAGAATTAGGCAGAACCGTAAACTTGGTCATGTGTCTGTCCTTGAGCTGTCAAATATCTTGACCACATGATAAATTTGATTAATAATAACTTTAGCAAAGCCGTATTTTCACCTTAAAAATTCTAGTCTCTGAGAAATATTAGAGAAAAAAAATGATGAAAAAAAAATCGTAGTCATTGTATATGCTTAATGGAAATTGCATATATGAAGAAGCAGAAGGAGGAGAAAAACAACCATACAATTAGCTTAAACAGTGTATGGTAGTTTCTTATTCTGAGTCACATGTCTTACTGGAACTTGTAAGCTAGTGCAGAAAAGAAGATGAAAAAAAAAAAAATGATATGCAGGTCTTTCATTGTCAAAACAGTCCCTGTGGAAAATTATGGTTTTATACAGAGTCAGGATATTTTTCATACTGCCTAGGTTTTTCATGATGCCAGGGCATTAGCTGGGCTAATGGAAACTTACAAGCACATTCCTATTTTTTCCTTCATAGCATGACCCTAAGAATTTGCACTAAATATGACAGTTCGTATTTCTAAGCATCGAATTTGAAATGAAATAAATTATGCTGTGTCTGTGTTTTGAAAAGACCTTGTTTCAAGGCATTTGTTGCTGGCCAGCTATTGTTTCTTCTTTATGCTCTTTTCTCACAAGTGTTTGAAATTTTAAAGCATCATATTTCTTCAAAATTACCATGTGTGTTATTTGAACCATTTATCTATTTTACACAACTGAAACACTGTACAAAATCATTTCTTCACTAAAAATCTAGCAGGATTTAGGGGGCATGGAATCAAAGTCAATCACTGTCAAAGATAATAATTTACTGCACATTTTCAAACTGAAATGCAGTTTTAAAATGTTGATGGGAAAGATACATGCAGTTACAAAGACACTGCATAGTGCTACTTAATGAAAATGAAAATGTCTCATGCTCTTTATCTGTACTTATGATTTTGTGCTGTGAGAATTTGGTGTATTTCCTTACTTCGGTCGCATGCATGTATATTTATATTCTATTTTGGAACTATATTTATATTTATGCATTTGCCTTCTGAACATGTTCAATTCACAGTCACAGATTATATCTCCAAAAAAAAGGACCACAAAAGCCAGCTCAGGGATTTCTAATGGACCTTCCTTTTTTTTTCCAGGTGACATTTACGAAGAGGAAATTTGGGTTAATGAAGAAGGCTTATGAGCTGAGTGTTCTGTGTGACTGTGAGATTGCTCTGATCATCTTCAACAGCACCAACAAACTGTTCCAGTATGCCAGCACTGACATGGACAAAGTGTTGCTGAAATATACTGAGTACAATGAGCCTCACGAGAGTCGGACGAATTCTGATATTGTTGAGGTAAGATTTTGTGTTCTGTGAGGATTCTTTATTTTACTCTGAGGTGGAGGTACTCAAAGCAGGAGGCCTGATCATCTTTCTCAAGGGCTGCAGAATGCACCCTGGAGGTGACATAACAGCAGGAGAGCAGAACAGGGGTAACAGAGGATTGGCTTGGGGGTTGTAGGTGGTGCAGCTGAGACTGGAGGGAATCCATGTCTTATGTGAGCTGTAAATTCTATCCTGTTTAGTCTCACAGGCTCAGCAGAAAGTCCAGGGTTGGGATCTCTGGCTCCCTTTCATCCAGCCTGTTGTGGTGCTATGCCGCATTAACTGCCTCCATGCCTTGACCGCTACCTCCCAGCTGAATCTCTCTCTTGCCTTCTAGTTGCTCTTGGTGACATGTTTTCCAGAACACTGGTGTGCTTTATCTTCTCACTCCAAAAGTTATAATGCGCTTTGTCCAGGAGAAACCAAAAAATATGTTGTAAAAGATGTGGAGGAAAAATATTTAAAATCAATGCTTTTAGGTATTCAACTGACTTGCTTAGATTTCTAGTTATTTACAGAGGAAGGAGGTTGGATTAAATGCAAGAAAACTTTACTTGCAAACTGCACAAACCCAAATGTTTTAGCTATCTCACACAGACTGCTGTTACCATAACATAATAATAAGAGCATCAAAGCAGTACTATCAGAAATCTAGACACACCTGGTAATTATTTTTTTTTTTTATTACTTAGTGAAAGTTTTATTTACAGTTTCTGAAAATTATTAATTAAAATTTTAAGTTTTTCAGTTTTAAGCTTCACATAATTACAGAAAAGTGAGTTTACTTTATAATCACATTAGGATTCAAGCCATGCAAAATAAATGAAGCTTTTAATGATTTTGTTGTCATAGCAAAATGCTCAGAGTGATATCTAAAAAACTGGTTATGTCACTTACTGCCACTCCTCTTTTCAAAGCACCTAAGCAAATAGGCTTCTAATAGTATAACTTTAAAAAGCACTGGAAGGGTGAGGTCCTGTCTTTACAATCAGTGAAAATTCATTGATAAATGTTATTGAAAACCTTGGCCTGTATACTTAGGTTACTCTAGATCTTATTAAAGGTATGGGTTTCAGAGTTTTAAGTAATGTGGATGTTGTCTAAAATGAGACTTTGATGCTTTTTGAATCTTCACCTGGGTTAGTTATGTGTTTGAGACCAGCCATTGAAGAAAGTTAAGTGTGTGAAATACATGTAAAGTGGTTTTGACAGATGAAAAATACTCTGTAATAGACATCTTCACTTTTGTTACAAGATGTCACAGTCACACCACCATAGATTGGCAAAGACTGCAACTCAGGAATATATATCACTTTTCTGTCTATCCTTATGTCAACATATAGGATGATACTGTTTTGCTTCTTTTGTGATCTCCTAGTAGATTTTCTCCCCCACAAGGAGAGGATGAGGTTCTGACAGGAGATCAAGAATTTATGTAAGTTAAGACAAAGGGGAAAGTGGATAATTTCTTCCTCCTCTCCATCTTCTCCCTTCCTCTCTTACTTCAAATCTCCAGTACGCACATGAAGCCTTTCCTGTCATCTAGCTCTTGTAAGCCCATGTCCTGCCCATCAGAATTCAAATTCTGTCCCCAAAATAAACGACCTGTCCTCTCTCAGTGGCAAAATGCCAGAATATTCTTAGCAGCAGAAGTTTTCTGTGATATCTTTACTTCTTCCTGCTGGCTTTTGTGTGGGAATAAGTGAGCAAGCCAGTAGTTACAGATTTATTACTTGTTTCACAATGAATGAATACTTTTGAACATGAGCATTGTGGTTTTTCAAGAAACTTGAGTGAAAATGTAAAATTTAAATTAACTTCTATTTTGTTGTAACTTCCAGAGTTTCAGAAAGAGTACTCTGCACCAGCAAAGTCCCTTTCCTACAAAAATAGTGGCCCAGTTTGGGTGGGCTAGTAGGCAGTTATACATGCAGATACGTAATTTTCTGCCTATACCAAGCATTTGATGGGCATCCCTTTTCACTCCTCTAAAAGTAGCCAAATAAAAGTAGGTAATTGAAATAAACACTATTTAAATTGATTAACAATAGGCAGAAAAGGTCAAATGAAGTGCGTATTTATAGTTTTCTGGTACATTCTGTCTGCTCTGAATTTAGTCAATTGATTATTTTGCTGCTATGTTTTGCAATGTTCTGCCTGTAATGCATAATACTTAGGCCACAGCAATGCCTATACTGATCAAAGGAGTACTTGTGCAGGGTGTCGGTTTTGACAAGGATTTCATATTATCGTGCCTTTACTTGATAACTAAAGTCACAGCTACAAGTACAATAGAGGAATAGAGACCATAAAAAGTATGCAATCTGAGAAATGGCTTGTAGTTTGGGTATATTTTTAGATACAGGATATAAATCTGCCATGCATTTAAATATTTAAATTGATCAGTTAAACTGACTACATTACACATATTTTCCTTGCAAGAAGTCCATTTTTTTCCACTTTCAGACAGCTAGATTTCACACTTACAAGTTTTTAATCTTGTTCTTCCAGAGCAATCAACAGGAGCTGAGGTTCAGACAGTATTATTAAATCTGATCATTTTCAGCTAAATGACTGTTCAATAAATATATTTCAATGGAAGAAAAGGGCATAGCTGTGCTCACAGATTTCTGCACAGTATTAGTGAAAGAAAACTTTTTTAGGTAGACTTATGAAAATTTGAAATATAACTGTCAACTATGTAAGGGTCTTTTATTTAAAATCCAATTTCTGTTCCCATTCAGCATAATATTAACTATTTAGTTACTTTTTGGTTGTGGTAGAGCTATGTTTTCAGTCATTAGAATGTGGTATAACTTCCTTGAGCAATATATATTCAAAGAAAATCAAAAAAGTAGGTCTAATATGTAGTTAATTACTTTTAAGTTAAACCACTGCTATTCAAATGGAAAAATTACATTAATTTTCATGTAGGTCTGGCAAAAGCTGTTAATTTGATTAAGCAAATGTTTCCAGTTTAATTACTGGGTTTAATTATATTTAGCATTTCTGAAGGAATGAGTCTTCAAGCCATAATTTATTATTTGAAGTATTGCAAGACACCAAGTGTCATACATGTAACCAACATTGCACTCTTTTTCAAGGGAAAACTCATTGTCTTTCATTTTAATACTTCTATTACTGCAAATGAAGCAATTTGGTCATATCTAACCTATTAGGTGTATGATCTGATTTCATCTGTCATGATGTAAAATGGAGCAGCTAACATGAAGAAAATTGTAAAGTTCAGTTACTGTAACTCTTTGAGTTCTTTTGGGTTAATGACTCAAGAAAAAGGTTATACTTTCTTTAAACATATTAATTTTATGTACATATAACTAATATAGCTGAGATGGTCTTTTCCAGTTGCTCATTCAAAATTGAGTTGATTAACATGCAGTTTCATATATCTGAGCTGTTTAGACCACAAAATTATCTACCAGCTGAACATGTTTAAGCTATTATGCAGTAAATATGCTTACAGTATCCACAGGTAACTAGAAATCAGTGTGTACTCATGAAGGTGAAAACCACTACAGTTTATTCATTTTAAGCACCAGCGACAATTATTGTCAGGTTTGGTTTTTTTTTGGGGGGGGTGGGGAATGAAATGTATTAGTTTTTAAAAAGAAAAGTTCATTCTGAGATTTCTGTTTAGAGTTAACTGGATTCTTCAAACTGAAGCCTTCAAACCACTCAGACCACAGTCATTCTTCAGTTTTGCTACAGTTGATAAGTACATGTTGTTTACTGGATGTAGTGACTTATTTTAACAGGCAGGGCTCCTTAGGCACTGATACAAAAAAAAAAAAAAATCGTTACAACAAAATATTCAGCAACTGTCATTTAAAATCCTGTGATATAATTACTAGAAGGTTTGTAAATCTTTGCTTTAAAATGGGATTACATTTTCCTTTCATTGTAAAATCCTGTGGCATTTGGCACACAGTCTTTGGTACAGAAGTAGTTTTTACAACTATAGTTCCAGTCTGTCTTTAGGAGGTTGTCAATATATCCAATTCCTATCTACTCTATCAAAAAAACCCAAACTTACCTTATGAGTTTGTTGTTTATCAGCACAGCTGTGTAGGACTAGACAATGTTTTCTTACAGCAGAGAGGAAATTGGTAAGAGTAAATGCCAGAGTTTTACGACAAACAAGCCATGTGCATTATGCATTTTTTTGCATTTATTTGAGATGGGGCCAGATCCCCTCCTTGTTTCTGTAAAGCAGAAGTGGATTCAACACAATGTATTTCAGTGATATTTCACTACCACACTACTGTGAGTGACAAGAATCCAGTGCCAAAGCACTATAAGCCCACTGTTTAGGAGCTCAGAAAGGAAGCCCACTGTTTAGGAGCTCAGAAAGGACATCTCCCTTAGACTGTAGGGGGCATATTTCAGAGAAGGGATACATGAAGTGATTTCCATCTTGGCTGCAAATGTTGATTACAGCTCTGAGCCATTGTGTTTGTTGGTGTAAGGTGAAACATCCTGCCTGTTTCTTCTGTCATTGTCCCTTCTTACTTGTCACTTTTTTTATGTGAAAGCACTGGATACTGCCTCAGCCTTAGCAGGCCTCTAGTGAGTTTCCACTAAGTCTTGGTTTTGATTCTGTTTCTTTAGATACCAAATCTAATACACTGATCCTTTGTCTGCATGCGCATTAATCATTCCTTCACAAATCACTAGCCACTTCATCTTTCAGCTCTTCTTAAGCCCCCAATCCAGAAATTTCTTTGGCCCTGCTGCTCTTACTGGCCCTCTTTCTCCAACTGGCTTCTATTCCATTGCTTATGTAGTGGTCACTACCTTTAATTCAAGTTCTCCTACTAGATCAACCCTTTCAAATTCATCTCATTAAACATCTTCCATTTTCTGTCCAACATACATCTGCCTCGTCAGTTCCTCTCTGCAATACCACTGATCACTGGTAGAGAAAAAAGAGGAACAATGCAAACTTACTCTATTTTTCTCTTTGCTAACTGAGGTTCTCAGTGTTATCAATGCTCATCCGCCATCGAAACTTCTTTGAATTTTATAAAGTTCACTACTTAAAACTGCTAATTTGCATGCGTACGCACACATCTGCATGGTATTTGTAGCTGTCTTTTGTCTTTGAGGAAACTCTTTGATAACCTTGACCATTGTCTTTTCCAAGCTATCCCTTTTGCTATTTGCCTTTGGCTCTGTCTTTTACTGTCATCTGGCTTCAGCTTCCTTTTTTTCTCATTTCTTTTTTTTTTCACACTTAAAAAGAGTTCATGGTCCTTAACATATACTACTTTTACATATAGGGAAATGTCAGCTCCTGCAATACACTGTAATATCCCTCTTCAGTTATTCTTGTTTGGTTTCTCAGCTATACACTGGTGTACTCTTGTGGGTTGTTTTCTTTTCACCTGAATATATATCAAACATCCTATGCTCTTTCACCCACCCACTCTTACAATTTTGCTGTATTCTAATGCACACTAACAGGTCTTACTTCAAAGTATTTACAGCCCCACTTCAGAGACAGCACAGCAAGAATGGGTAGCCAAATAAGGTGATGATGATACAGTAACATGATTCGCCATGTACAACAACATGAATCCTGTTTCCATCAAACAATGTTTATACCTCTCATACCACGGACCATCTTTTGACCATTTCTGAGGGACTCCTGATCTTCAGATAATGCTGCTTCAGTCTGGCTGTTAGGAATCACTTTTTCCATTACACTTGAAGCCCCTCCATCATCTTTTCCCTCTTTTTTCTCACAGAAATTGGATCATTTTGGAGAAACTATATCAGTGATACAGAAGACTTCATAAAAAATTAGCCTGAGCTACTCTAGGAGACTTTAATTATCCTAGGGCCATTGAAATGGGGTTGCTGGATGGGCCATGGGGAGAAAAAGTATTTCTGATTTAAGATTTTAATAATTACTAATTGTGATTACTTCTTCATGCATGATCAGCATCTAGCATTGTATTTTTAACTTCTTTTGCATGGGGTCATGCATCTTCATTGCTGTAGTGACTGCTGACCTTTTGCAGAGTATTTTGCCTTCCCCAGTAGACTCCTGTATTTGATGAGGGAAATTAGCAAGAGAGGCTTAGCAAGAGAAATGAGTGCCATTTGCAACAGCATTTTCCCCCAAGGGGAAGAGGTGAGCTTATGGGCATGTGAAATTTGTCCTGCAGACTACACATCCTTTCTGTTTTACAGAGACATCTTTACAAACCTTAATGTTAAGACGGTAGGGAATAAATACCCTTACAGGGGAGTGGAATTCAGAATTTTGCTTTTATGTGTGTGTCATTGCTTGTCAGAAAAGCATTTTGCTCTAAAATAATATGTATAATAACAACATACAATTCATGAGATATAGCAATGGATACTTCTACAAGTTTCTAGCAGTACTAGCTTGAATTAAGAATCCTATCACTTTTAGTATGACCAGCAACACAGGCATGAAATAAGACTACACAGCCTTGAAGGACTTCATACTTAACAGTTGGTCCAGCTCTAGCATGTTGGAAGGTTGGGAGTTGATAAGGATGGCACTCAGACAGCGAATGGTGCATGCGTATAGTGTTATACATGGTCAGTGTATTGTGCCTGAGAGGAATGTCACAGTCCTGTTGTGCTAATGGACTTACTGCACATTATCTCATCAATTCTTACAGGTGTGCTGTGGGTCCTACAGCACATGTAGGATTAGTCACTTAGTGTGCATTCTCTCTGAATGAGATGAAGAGGAAAAAAATCCTTCTGTCAATTATTTCTAAAGGTCACAGAGCTAATGACTAGCTGGGAGGTTAATTAGATTCTGAAAGCCTCTTCATATCAATTAAGTCTCTTACCTTTCTATTTGTAGTAAATAAGCCCATATAACTATAAATGTACTCTTTTTAGGAAAAGTAAGGCAACTGTTGTAGGTTGTTTAATGTAGTAAGTGTATATTCTTCCCTTATCAGCATAACATGCTACTGTGTATAAACAAGACATAAAGTACCTATCAAGTCAGCTCTTCAGCTATTGAAATCAGGGGAATTGTGTCAGCTACCATGGGCTGAAGATCTGGGACAGCATAGAAAGTAACCCTGTATGTAAGAAAGTTTATT
Organism: Psilopsiagon aurifrons; assembly: GCA_025447955.1. Classification (NCBI taxonomy): domain Eukaryota; kingdom Metazoa; phylum Chordata; class Aves; order Psittaciformes; family Psittacidae; genus Psilopsiagon; species Psilopsiagon aurifrons. Next base: position 1,079 of record JAOEHY010005922.1, on the reverse strand, counting down.
CAGGGTGATCTAAAGACAGTACAATCTATTGGATACTGCCCTGGACTAGGACTCATGAGACTTGAATTTTATTAATAGCTTTGCCAAATACCGTTGTGTGACCTTGGACAAGTCAGATTTCTTCCTAATGCTTCAGTTTCCCTACCTGTAAAATGGGGGTAGCATTATTGATTTCCTTTGTAAATTGATTGAAGTCCAGCTTGTTAAAAAAATAGCTACCATTACCAGTTTTCACAGGTCAGGAGATGATTGGACAGGGTCAACTAGCCAAACAGTTTCCTTTGGATGATGATGTAGACTTTGTAAATGCTTACTTCTTGTTTCATTTTTAGTAAATGTGAGCCAAACCATTATTGCTAACCTCGTGTATGACAAAATCATGTGGTCGACTTCAAGATCTTCAGCATTTTTGTAATATTTCTTTTTTTGCTTTCTGAGGTTTGAGCCTTTGAAAATGTGTTTGTAACCTAATATCCTCCTGTGAGTTTTTTCTGTGTTTTTCCTAACCATGATTAGTACAAAAAGATTTTGGAGAGGAAAATATCTCATTTTCAAAAATACTAAAAAAAGCCTCCACTTTATCAATCTTAGTTTCATTTTCCCAAACAATTATTTTAGAAATACTTATTTTTTAAACAAAACCTGGTATTCTTACCTAATCTTATGATTCCATCAATTTGGGCTTTATGTAAATGTTAGCTATTTTTAAATATTAGCTTTTGGAAAAGTGTGTAAGGCAATTCCCTTCTGTTCAAAGTAGTCCCTTAATAGGTCTGCTGTTCCAGTCAGTGGAACTGTCCCAGTCAGTCCCTTTACTGCACTCAATAGATAGCAATTTATTCCCTTCCTCCCACTTATCCACTTAAGATTTTTTACTCTCTGTCTTTTCATCTGTTGTTTAAGCTCTCCTTGATAATTCTGCAGCATCCTGTTGCTGTGCATCTAATAAGTGATAGATTCTTGATGCTTTGTGGCTTAGAAGAAAGGTAGAGGGTCCTCCCTTATGAAGATAGGATGAGAAAGTTGGGGCTGTTCAGCCTGGAGAAGAGAAGGCTGCGTGGAGAACTCAGAGCAGCCTT
>JAOEHY010005921.1:0-12962 GCA_025447955.1 Psilopsiagon aurifrons | reverse complement strand
GAAGTTGTGAATGCTCCATCGCTGGCGGTGTTCAAGGCCGGATTGGACAGAGCCTTGGGTGATGTGGTTTAGCGGGAGGTGTCCCTGCCCATGGCAGGGGGGTTGGAACCATATGATCTTAAGGTCCTTTCCAACCCTAACTATTCTATGAATCTGTCTTCCTTGTAAACAATAGAATAAATTTCGAAAAACATTCAGGGAGCCACAAGTGTTAAAGCAGCCTGGTAATAATGTCATCTGACGCTGTGTTTATTTTGGTTGACTTTTATTCTGAAGGCCCAGAAAAAGCTTTGTGTCCTTGAAACTTCTCAGGTTTTCCCGGCAACAAGTGTGATAAAATTTCTGTTTGCCAAGTTTGGTTCTTTAAAAATAAGCACATGTCTGTGGGCTGTTGAGATAAAGTCTGTTATTTTCTTTTCCCCAGATGTGCTACCTGGATGATCTGTGTATTGGGACCATGTTTCATCTGTATACAAGGACTTGTCAAGTCTGAGAAAATTGATGGACAAAATAGTTAGAGGTTGTGGAAGCAGCAGCTTTTTCATCAGCATCGCCACAAGTACTGATGTCAGGATGGATATGCTTCCCACATCTCTGCATATGTTTCAGTAAAGAGCAAAATGAGTAAGATAAATGATTGTAAACATCTCCATTATGGGCGGCCTGTAGAATTGCGATTATACTCTTTTTGTGGTAGAGACAGGTCTTCAAAACTGGGTCTGAGAATAGATGAATGCATCTGTTGCGCCGTGATACTTCACTCTTGAGAATGCAGGTCACTATTCTCTGAGTTATTGTGAACTTCTAATGTTTTGCTGAGTATGTCTAACAAAGAACAGGTGAATTAGTTCTTCCTGGCTCTACTTGAGCCTGCTTTCTATAAGCTATGTTTTCTTCAAAAAAAAAAAAAAAGCCAACCAACTCAAAATGTCATTTGAGTACCAGAAGGATATTTGCATTAGGTAATTCTAAATGTAGTAAAGGCAGTTATCATTCCACATTTTATCCTGGCATTCTACTGTTTCTGTCAACATAACAGCTTCTTCAATCCACTTATCACCCTTTTTTCCCTTGTTTGAGGATAAACTTAAATGAAATTCATCTGAAGTAACCCTGGCTGTATAAAAGTTAGGTATGTAGTCTAAGCCATTCAACACTGACATAAATGTCTTGTGTGCTTTGATTCCTAGTCAGACATTTAACTTCCAGCCTGATTTTAGTCTCTTATGCATAACCAAGGGCTTCTATTATCATTAAATCCTTAAAAATGTATCGTTTCCTTGACCCACTTATTCTTAAATGCTAGAGGTCAAGGCCCATGAAACCAGTCCTGTCCCTCTGCACATATACATGTACGCAAATTGGAACTAGTCTTTACCTTCTAATAGTCCAATTTCACCTTCAAATTCAAGCTGAGTATGGAAAAAAGCCACAGCTTTGCTTCAAAATACAGGTGCTGAATACTGTCCTGTTCATGGACTGGATGGAGGAAGATGAAGGAGGAGTCTGACTTGGTCCTGCCCTCTTCACTTCTCATCCAGATTTCCCACTGACAAGAATGGAAAATACACTCCCAGGGCATTTATATGATTTTGTTAGGCCATCCCTAGATGAATGCTGGATGTATAACTCAGTACCTGTTTGAATAGCAGCTTGTAAGCACATTCTGAAATTTCATGTTTGCTTTGCAATTAAGACAAAATCTCCTCAATGGCTGAGTGGGATAAGAGGAAAATAGAGGAAGTCTTGGAGGACATTGCACAGAAGAGAGCTGTTTTGCTGGTAATTAGAAAGCTGGTGCACAAGTCCATGTTGAAGTAAACAAAAATATCAGTTGTGAGAATTTCCATTTCAGCAGAGTCAGACTTAGAGAGATTATTACTAGTCTGTATTCGTTAATTTTCCTCCTAACAAGAACAAAAATCTCTTTCAAGAATCCTAATTGTTCCCACTCAGAAGCCATCAAAAATTATATATTGTATTACACAGAGAGTTCATCTAATTTAAATGTGAAAATTCTGTAAACATCAGTATTATATTCTGTTCCATTCATTAATTTGATTCTCTAGTACATTACAGGAGGAAAATATACATGCATTGCATTTTGGAGATTTTATTTTAAGGACTGCTTTAATGAATTCTTAATTACATTATTCAAAAGATCCATTATTCAGCATTCATCTCACTTCTAAATGAAAGTCTTTACCTGACATGTGAATGAAATGAGTCTAAATGCTTTCAATGCCACCTAGGGATTCATAATAGACTTCTTGCTGAATGGCAGCAGCAGATTTTCTTTCTGTTTTAAATTTTTGTGTGTTGTTTGTAGAGATGGATGGGTACCAAATACTCAGCTGTCCCAGGCATCAGTGAACCCTCTAGGTGAACTCAGTCTCACCTGATGTAAGGCCACCACAGTGCCTGAGACAGGTGAAAAAGATAAAAGCTAGAGAGAAAGACATTAGTAACACTTAAAAAGGTTTTCATGTGTATTGTATGACACCCAACAATTTTATTTGGGGAGGAAAAACTTATAGCTCCTTTTTAAAGATTCTTATTTTTTTTTTCTTCTTAATATGGTTCACTACTTAACATTATAAAAGCAATTGAGATATGTTTCTCAAAAGGAGTAATGATATTTTTTCTCATTCCCCATTCATTTCACTGAATCACAGAATCACAGCATCATAGAATCATAGAATTAGCTAGGCTGGCAAAGATCTTTAAGATCAAGTCCAGCCATTAACCCAGGACTGCCGAGTCCACCAATACTAAATCACGTCACTGAGGGCCTCATCTACACAGTTTCTGAACACTTCCAGGGACAGTGATTCCACCAATTCCCTGGGCAGCCTGTTCCAATGCCTGAGCACCTTCTCTGTGAAGAAATTTTCCTAATATCCAATCTAAACCTCCCCTGGTGCAGCTTGAGGCTTTTACCTCTTGTCCTATTGCTTGTCTCTTCTCTTGTTGGGAGAAGAGACTGACCCCCATCTCACTACAACTTTGTTTCAAGTAGTTGTAGAGAGTGATAAGGTTCTGCCTGAGCCTCCTCTTCTCCAGGATAAACAATTCCAGTTCCCTCAACTGCTCCTTTTAGGCCTTGTGCTCCAGAACCTTCACCAGCTTTGTTGCCTTTCTCTGGACCTGCTCCAGCACCTCAATGTCTTTCTTGTAGCAAGGGGCCTAGAACTGAACACAGGATTCAAGGTGCAGCTTCACTGGTGCTGAGTACTTCCGTGTCCTTGCTGATTATGCTGCTTCTGATACAGGCCAAGATGCCATTGGTCTTCTTGACTGCCTGGACACAAGCTGCTCACGTTCAGTTCTGTCAATCAGCAGCCCCAGGTCCTTTTCTCCTGGGCCACTTTCCAGCCACTCTGCTCGAAGCCTGTAGTGTTGCATGGGGTTGTTGTGGCCCACTTACATGACCAGGCTTTGAGCCTTGTTGAACCTCTTATCATTGGCCACAGTCCATCACAGAATCATTAGGGTTGGAAGGGACCTCTAGAGATCATTTAGCCCAACCCCTCTGCCAAGGCAGGGTCACCAAGGGCAGGTTACACAGGAATGAACCCAGGTAGGTTTTAGAATGTCTCCAGAGAGGAAGACTCTATGTCTGGTATTAAATTTGGAATAGCACTTAAGAGCACAAAATACTATACTGCATTTCAGCAGTATAGTCATCAACTTGGAATGAGTACATATTTGGTTGATCATTACATACATTGGGACAAATTGCCCATTGTCCCATTTTCCCATTCATAGACTGGGAGGAATTGCCCATTGTCCCATTGCCCACTCTGTCCATTTCTGATCCTGCTCAGCAACTGGATCGTAAGTAAGGGGTACTTGCTCCATACTGAGTTTATATAACAGACCACTACTCATTTCCCAGAAGGCAGGAAGTGATTTTTATCACTATGATTTTAGGTGATATGAAGTTATATAGTTATATTTAAAATGCTGGTAATATCTTTCCATCTTTCCTAAAAACACATTTATTGGTTTCAGTGAGAGTTTTACCTTCAAAAGGACTTCATAATTGTCATCACAGAAATAACCTGAAAATATCCAAATTACCAGAAGAAATCCTACTACTGACTTGTCATTAAATTATAAACATAATATTAATAACAGGGAAGTGTGCATACTGTATGCCTGTAATTGATTATTTGCCCACCTGTTCATTCTACATAGAAAAGTATTTTTAATGGAAAGAACATTATTTAGAGCATTGAAGTTATCACTGATTATATACCACAGTATAACCTCAATTGCTGGTGAAAGGATTGACATTCATCTCCCATAGATTAAAATTCTTTCTTTCATTTGCTTTAAAAAGATTAAAAAACTTTCTTGTTTCAACATGCCATAGATAAATTATTATATACATTCTGTTCTTATCTATCTATGTTTTATAGAACCAGCTTTGCAAAAGAATGCATATTAAAAGACTTTTGAGTGCTTTTACAGTTCTTAGATTAATTTTTTAAAGTACATTTCTTAAACGACATTTGTTGCTTTTCATACATATAAATGAAGCTTTGCTACTGTCAAGGCATTGGTGGATATATCTGACCTTTGGCCCTACCTGATTATGAAGACAACTGTGAAATTTAATATGCTGCTTTAATTCCAGACCATTATTTAGGGCTCGGTGTTGGAAGGTGCTTAGCACGTCTCGTGAAGTGCCCAGCATTACCAATTCCCACTGGCTGTCTTGCTTAGCACCATGCAGGACTGCGTTAATAATACAAAACCCACACGGACTTGTGTGATGTAGTCAGGCATTTGTTAATGAAGCAGCCGCAATACCAAGAGGGCTCAACCACCTACTGATAAAAAAGCAACACTTTGGAATGCCTAAGAAACCTCAGATGAAAAATCACATTATCTACTCCTCTGATGGGCAAAATGTATTAGTGCTGCTCACAGGGACTCCCATTCACCCAGCCTAAAACTCCCCTCTCTAGGAGTGATTGAAGTGTACCCTTGAGGAGCCATATCCCATTGTGCATCCTGCGCAGAAGAGATCCTTCAGCATGGACCAACAACTGACCCAGCCGTTGTAGCTGAATTCTCAATAATACATGAAGTGCTCTCTTTGTCCTGGTTAAACTGAAAACCACATAAATAATCATGCTTTAATTAATGATTAAATTAATCAAATAAATCCAGTGGCACTTATGACGCATTAAGCTATGTATATTAGGTCACCACTTCCAGATTTGTCCACCCAGCCAGTATCATTTTGTCTTTTTGTTGTTTTCTCAATACACCCCATTTTCCCAGCTTTCAACTCAGTTTATTTTTGTGCACATTATTAAAGAAAATGAAACCTCAAATTCCCTTTAGAGGTTCTACAAAGAAACACATCTAATTATCAAAAAATGTAAAATGTGAGCAACTTCTCCAGGGTAAATCATAGCTCTCAAAAAGCTGGCCCTAAGAGGCATACTTTACACTTCAATGCAAACAGGTACACTTCAAAATGAAAAGGTGTCAGTCCAGCAAATTGTCAGACCAGACAAAAATCTCCCTAATCTCTCTGAACTGTATCTTCTATTAGTTCAATGGAAATCATCCAGGGCTACTGTTTGCCCATACTACTTCGGCTGCAAATCATTGTGTCTCACAATCTTCAGTATATTTATTTCAGCAAACTACACTAAACTTGGAAGCAATGAAAGACTAAGGGCAAAAATACACAAAGGCACCTTAAGCACCGAGATATAAGAAGACACTAAAGTAAAAAATGCAAGATTCATAGAGTGAGGGAATAAATAAAACAGAGCATGACTTCGCAAGTCTAATTGCAAGAAGTTATTTAATACAAATACTTGGAAACATCTTTTATGCAATTACTGTCAAAGGTTTTTCAGATATGTATCTCTAATCACATTTTTGGAGCCATAGCACAGTACAAAACTACTTTTTCTAAGCAGGAACATGAAAACTTTCTTTCACCTTCCCAGTATGTAATTTTTGTACCAGTTAAAGGGTAGCTCTGAGTGCTTAAAAGAAAGAAAAGCTGCATTTCTAATGAAATTACCGTTTAAAGTTTTATTTGAATTATTATATGGTCATAGTTCTCAGTCAAATATCTATTAGCTTTTCACTAATACACGTCAATAAGGCAGTCAGTGCCCTGACAGCTTATATGTTCAAAGCAAGCAAAAAAATCAACATCTTTCCATACTTTTTTGATGGCTAAGGAAAGCTGGTGATATATTCTATATTCCATCAGATATTTTTAATATTCTGATTTTTAAAAGCATAGTTTCCATTTTTCAGAAATGTTTTTCACTATTTCTTGCATATGAGATTATTAAGAAAGTTTCTGATATTGAAGAAAGTAGGATGCAGTTGTGTCTAAGACATTCCAAGAGAAATTTTTTCTTGTGTTAGTAATTTCTCAAAGTCACCACAGCAGATGTGACTCATTTCCCACCCTTTTAAATTAAATCTACTTGTATTACATATCTTGTTAGGTAGATAGAAGATATGGGTGGTCCTTCTAGCAATCAAGATTGTAATTACCTTTCCTAATTTTCTCTTATATTTTATTTAAGCAAAAAGTATTATCACTCCTAGGCATTGCATTAATATGATGATGGTTGTTTTTATTTTTAATAATAATATTAATGGGATTTTTATTCAGTGTATGAAGTTCTATATGGTCTTTACTTCCTCATTCCTTTTTAGGAACAACATTTTAGGGGTAGTTCAGTAGGCTAATGTTAATATAGGCAATGTAAAACTCACAATAAATTGTTAGCCATTCTTTAGAAATTCACAGCACATGTGTTACCCTGACTTCTTTGCAGAAGATTTGAGGTACAATCATATAATGCAGAAGTAATTCTTTATTAACTGGGCTCTCTGACTGCACTAATAATGGCAAATGTGAAGAAAAAGAACTTAAGAAGAACCACTTGATATGATAAAGGATAGTTCTTTTACTATTATGGTGTATAATTTCCTGTCTTCCCCTGTAAAAAGACAAAATTTATAGCCATTTCCTGCATGTACCTTTTTCATTTTAGTTTGACAATCCTCAGCTTTTTTACTTCAGCAGTACCTTTGTCACTGCGACCAAGCATTTGAAACTACTTTCTAATTTGATAAAATATACATATGGCATTAGCATGCTAGAGGTAAAAGGTACTAACATCAAAGTCTGCACAGCTCACATTAGAATGATTTTAAATGGGCATTATATATTTATTTAGTGGGGAAAGAAGGAAGTCTCTTAGAAGCAGTTTAAAGGCTCTTAATTTTACTGAACGTTTCAGTAAAGCCTTTTAATTAATCTTCTTAACAATAACTACCCTTCAGTAAAGCAATTTAAAAACAGCTGTCACTTATTTGGCAGTTTGGGTGTGGTTACAAAACAGGTGCATTGCTGTGCTGCAACCCATCAGGAGTTAAAGGTTGTACATGCGTATGATATCTTTAAACTTTCAACTTAGAATTATTGATGGATGCAAAGCTACTCACTCAAAATCATCTAACCTTCTTAACTGGTTAAAAAAGTATAATCCTCTCAGTTATTAGGAGACCTTTGAAGTGAAACAGTGAAACTCACTCCTTCTGACTGTTTTGAAAATTCTCATTGACTGTAGACTAAATCACAGGGAAGTTTGGGCTGCAGCACTTTGTCTGCAGAGTGAGCTGTGGATTACTTAGTTGAACTTTGCTCCAGTCAAGACTTTGTAGTGCTTATAAATCTTGAATCCATCTAAGTTCACCTTAAATTAGCCTTGCAAAAACAATCTCTAAACTTCAGCTGTCTGCTTAGTGGCTTCTGGCTTGGTGCCACGCAGAAGCCGAGATGCTGATTAATTGTCGTCGTTTCTTAAAAATACCTCAAATTTATTGAAAATAAAACATCACAAAATACATACTCTTGCTTTTCACTTCATAAAACAGCAGTGTTGCCTGGTTCGGTGAAGACCATTGGCAGATACACTGCAATTTAGAAATTAAATGGAAGAAAAACTTGAAAGCTTTACAAGTCCTGAAAGCCTTATTGCACAATAATGCCAGTACTGCATGAACAGCCTTGGACAGTGCCAAACCAGCATGCCAAGATACAACAGATTTTTCAATTTTCCAGCAAATAGAAACAAATTCTGGTTTCGGAAGGTGTACTTGAAAAACACTTCTCAATGTGTTTCTGATTTGTGGTAAGAATGTTTTTACTGCTAGTGCCCTGTACTTTTGAGACATTTATTTCCTAAAAGAAAGATTCCTTTCTATAAACCTCAACTGTCTGTTTTTCAAAGCAATTTAAAATCAAACACACAAATAAATTTTTTAACATATGGAAACCTTCATATAGAGACTTACGTATTCCAAGTTAAAATTGTTTTATAAACCGTAATGCTTTGCAGATGAAAACACTGAGAAGATGACTGTTTTTAGCAATAATGTCTTTTGACAGCGTTAAACCTTGTTTTAGTAATTGACATCAAAATATTTGGTGGTTTTAAAATGGACCATTAATAACAATGGCATGCTTCAAGTTTTAAAAATTTTACTTAATACTGTGAAGTTGTCTAGAATTACAAATACGATATAGTACTTTTAAAATGAAAATAATCCTCTTTGTCTCTATGTTAAAAAAAGTGCACATGCATCTTTAAAGTATTATGTTGGCTCTTTGTTGTAATAAGTGTCCTAGGGTTTGGAGTCTGAGTTTGAGTTTTTTGTATCTGTATCACATTTTTTCTTTGTTTTCAAATCATTACTTATCTTCTCCACTGGCTGACTTTTCTAATCAGCTTTTGCCTTCTTTGTTTCACACAAGGTCTAATCTGAAGATTGCTGTACATAAAGTAGAAAAACTTATTTAAACATAAGCAGACTATATAGCTTGCACACTGAGTATTTTTACGATATGTACATTCACAGCTCCAAAGTATTTCTGGAATAGTAAACATAAATGTAGAATAACTTTGCAATCTTTAAAAATGCCCTTAAAGGCGTATTTTAACCTTTTTCTGGTTAAAGAGACTGTAGAGCATTTAATTCCCCCACTTTAAAAATAGACAACATTTCTGCAGGAAATTTGGTCCCAAATCTACTGTAGTTCATTAAGTTTGAGGCAAGTTTTGGTATCACATTTTGTATAGGCAAGATCTGAAAGAATTAAAATTTTATGCACTAGTGCCATATAAACAATGGGCATGAGGGCTTTTTGGTGTATCCTGTTTACAAAGGAATGAAGTGAATGGTTACTTTTAAGCACTTAAAACTCATCGACTCCTGCTCTAAAAGTCCTGTATATCCTTCCAAATGCTCCATTACAATAAGTCATAAATTAATTTTCATCTTCTTACAGATTCATTATGCTGGTATGGACAATAGTCCCTTTTAAAAGCTAAACAAAATAATGAAAATGAACTGATGACACAATGAGCCCGTTTACATGGAAAATAGAAGCTGATTTCATCCATGTGCTGACACCTTACAATGTGCATTCCCTATGCAAAAGCTACCTTAAACATCAACTGTGTAAAAGAAAAAAATGATGGCAAAGAATAACAACAGCAAACCCCCAACATATGTCAAATAGAGAGCTTTAACTGGCTCTTTTTTTTTTGGAGGAATTCCAATGACAATTTTTTATTGCTGGCAGAGTAATGGTACTGCTCAGTCACTGACCATGAGAAAAAACAGAAGCAGAAATGCAGGAAGCAAATGCAGGTGCCAAGTGACTGATCTGCCCCAGTAGGTAAACAGGCAAAAGGAAAGTTTCAGAAGGAAATCATTTAGAGCAGAGGCATGATCAGAGAGCTGCTGAGGCTGTGCTTACTTATGCAGCGGCAGGGCTGCATAAGCCTGCTTAGACTTGGTTCCCGCTGTCCACCATTCATTCACTCCCTCCTCCTCTTCTCCATGCTGGCACCACTGTTTGTACAGCTGAATGGTGATCAGAGCCAGGGACCTGGACCAAGTGAAAAATGACCCACCAGAAATGGATCAGTTCCCTTTCTCATTTACTCCAGAGCCCCATGACTGGTTGCGCTGGCAGAGCAGAGGTTATCACGTGAGAATGAGACTGTGCAGCAGAGGGGAGAAGTGTTGAAGGATACCCTGCCAGCAACAAAGAGGGAGCCACAGAGCTCACAAGGGTGTGTCTGGCCATACCTCCAGCACACTGCCCTCTCCACCTGATAATGTGTCTTTTTTAACTGGGAGTCTTACTTTTTTTGAGATGAGGCCCCCTAAATCAGCATTCAGTGCCTACAGCATAGAAGGTAGGTTTCTAGGTCGCCATCATAATCAACAGAAATGTAGGACTTCTTTCAGTTACATAAATATAGGCCTCAGTGCCATCTGAAAATGCTTGAAGTAACATGCATCTCTGTTTATGCAACTGAATTAAGCTCCCAAGGTGGCACCAAGATTCCTAAACAAAGCTATTTAATGTAGATATCTAGAGGTGGAAACTCCCATGAGTTAATAACACCATTCTGTTGTCTAAATAGAGGGATCAGCTGCTTTTTGAGGCATCATGAAACATTTTTATGGCAAAATTCTCCACAGGACCTATGGAATATTTGTGCCATTTTGAACACTGGTGGTCAGACAGAAAGTCATAAGACATCTCATATGGCATGAGGCCAAGTCAGCTGGACTCCACTCTTTGACTGTGCTTAATATTTTGTTGCTAGTAAGTTAGGATCAGTTTCATTTACTCCTCCTCCAAGCACTGTCAGGTCTTATCAACATCTCACTATTTATTTATGGTTACTGCAGATGATCAACCATACAGCAGGCATTGCATGGACTGGCTCATGGGATTTGACTGGATGGCTTCCTCCTATTCCAACAGTGCATGAGTTTTAATAACCTTCCTCCGTGTTTTATGTGTTCCGTTGAAAGAGCAGTGAAAAATTCCCCTCAGACTTGCTGAACTTTAAAGCATGAGAAAGAAAATGGGTATAATCTGTTTCACCAAGTTTTTTACCATTAAATTAAGAGGATTGTCAGTTCTTTGTAATCTGAAAAAGCCCTTAGAGAAGAAACCAGCATATCTTGAGGAGCATATTTGTCTGCTAGTAAAAGCAAAATAAAACAACAAAAAGCACAGTTGTTATGTCACCTGTACGAATATGTTTAGTCACCTAAACTTTGCACATTTAATTAAGAGTTTCAGAAATCAATGGATTATGATCTCCTTGTAATGAGACCTGTGTTATCTAAAATAACTGCAAAAAAAAGGGTAACCACATCATGAACCACTGATGTACCTTCCTGAGGACCCACAGTATGAATTGGAGGAAAACCATCTGTACTGATCCTTTTGAAAAGACATTAGACACCTAAAGGTGTCTAATTTAAGTGTCTCAAACATGTTTAACTAGTGGCTATAAAGGGCTCCAGCATTTTCATTCATTGGATAATGTCTATTTTGACTCATTTTTTGTTTTCCTGAATTTATAAACCACAGTCATCTCAAAACCTAAATTGAATATCCATGGTATGCAACCTAAGCATTAATCCTATTATACTGAGTTTTCATCTCACCTAGTTTTCACTCCTCACCCCTTCCAATTAACCTGAATATGGGTTTGATTGAAGAATCCAAATTTTACCTTTTTATCTCAAGAATTGATTCTTTCACTGCTTTAAAAGAGCACACAGACAAAACAATATGTAGTAGAAAAATAAGAAAATGGATATAAAGTAAGATAAGAATATCAGCTATAGAGAATCATGGCAAAAGATGTTTTCTGCTACAATTTGGGCAGCTTTTAATGAGGGTCTTCTGAAACACCTCATTCAAAGATCAGCATGGACAAGGCTACTGCAGCTTTCAGTGTGTTCAGGGGCACATTGTCTCTTTTTAACCTTTAGTAACAAAATTCAAGTGATCTAAAAGAGATTAGTTTAATTCTGCATTTAAATGTAATTTTATTTTATTTGTTTTTATCTTTTCTAAAGCACTCTAAGAGGTCCTAAGGAAAGGTGTTACTCAATTGTAAGCGCTGGAGTGATTGACAGAGTATTTTACAACTGGCACTTATTATTCCTTTTATTAAGAATAAAGTGGCTTTTAGACTAAAAACAATAGGGTGAAAAGGGGTCTTTTATGCACTCATTATGAGTAGAAAATTGGAAGGAAAAAGTTGTAATAAAAACTAAATGATTTTGGCACAATTTGTGTTTCTTGCATTATATGTTAAGTGGTATCTATGTTGAAATCACTGGACATACAATAGGCCACTAGATATGGAAGAAAAAATGGAAACTGTAGATTAAAATTGCTAAAGTAATACATGCAATAGCCATCTTTTTTTTTTATTTTTGTTATGAATAGAAAGAAGAAATAAAATTGTTATATTTTACCTCTGAATTTACATTCTCAGAACGTGACAGAGGTCTGGAAGCAAATTGTCTATTATATGCCCTGTTCCAAGAAGACAGGTGATTGTTCCACAAGTTGCTGCAAGGTTTTAATTTCTGTTTTATTCAGAACAATCCTCTTTCCCCTAAAAGATCAGTGTGTGTTAAATGCCTATGTGCCTTCAGTCATTTTTGTACATAGGATGCAGTTTCGCAGAGACGATTCCAAATTTCAGAACACCGAGGGCTAAGACAGCAGGACCCAGAAGTTCCTGGATGAAACCTGCACTGCACAGCAGTGCCTCAATTCTGGATTACACTATATACTTGTAAAAGCAACTGAATTTTTGTTAAGCTCCTGTGCACAGCAACAAAATCACAACCCCTAGTCTGCAACCAGCTGTCATAGGTTCAGCAGTAGAAGTCATTTTTCTCCTTCTTGGTAGCTGGTGCAGCACTGTGCTTTTGACTTTCGGCCTGAGAACAGCACTGATAACACCAATATTTTTAGTTATGGCTTAGTGATGCTTGGTCTGGCCAAGGACTTTCGGAGCCTCATGCTCTGCCAGGGAGGAGGGGGAGCCGGGAGGAAGCAGAGACAG
>JAOEHY010005918.1:5383-26416 GCA_025447955.1 Psilopsiagon aurifrons | reverse complement strand
AAAAAAAAAACCAGGGCATCCCATTGCCTGGGTCCACCACACAGCGGGGAGCTGCAATTAGCTGTGCCAGTGCCTAGGCAGCTCCTGGCCACTCACTGCTGGCCCATGGCCACCTCCTGGGCTCGCTGCCTGCCGCCGCGCAGATGTCGGGCACCGGTGATGCCCGGCGCTGCCAGCACAGCCGGCCTGGCTGGCACTGTGTGGCAGGGACCTGCTGGCACCGGCCAAGCGCAGCAGGGATGCGCGGGGGGCACGGCGATGGATGCTGGGTAGCTAATGGGGAGGGAAGAGCTGGCTAATGGGGCAGGCACAGCAATGGGGTAACAGCAAAAAACCTATAGGTGTTCCATAGATATGTTTGTAGACGTATAGATGTCACAGAGGGATGGCTGTGAGGTGGGAAAACTCAGCTACGGTCGGGGGGGGATGCTCCCCATCCCTGATGCGGCGCTGGCAGCATCCTTACCTGGGATGCTCGGGGCGATGCTCGGGCTCAGGCTGGCTCGGTGCGCGCCCCATGTCGAGGTGCTGCTCCAGCACTTGTTGCCGGAACTCTGAGACTTGGGATTGCCGATCTTCCTTCTCCTGGCGCAGCCGGCGTTGCCGCGCCAGCCACTTCTCCTCCTCATTGGTGCGGTGGATGAGCAGCGCTGTGGCCGCACTGCTTCCCGGCAGCGGGAACACGTTGTGGTTGGGGATGAGGCTGGGCACGGGGTGGTGGGAGGTCGGTGGTGCGTGCAGCGGGTGCTGGATAGGCTTTGGTGTTGGCAGCACCGAGTCCTTCAGTTTCTCTGTATTGAAAAGGGGGTAGCGGAGATTCAGGGCATGGAAAGGGGGGACCACACTGTGCGCAGAGCATCCCTCAAGCATCAATAGAGGCAGAGCTGTGGGGCAGCCACCAGCCAAAGCCCGGTACTCCCTCCCTGCCGTCCCTGCTGCCAGGCATGCCCGGCACTGGGCTCACATCCACACCAGGCCGAGTCAGATGGCACCGGCACCGCGCCACCTCCCTGAGAGCCGCAGCAGCTGGGCTGTTGGCACAGAATGCTGGCAGCCCTGCTCCATCCCCAGCCACCTCCTGGGGGCACCGACCCCCTCGGCTTTGCCATCTGGAGGGGGAAAGGGACCGTGGTGAGCTGTGCCAACAGCGACATTCCCCCTGGTGTCACCCACGGGGATGCTCTACCTGGTCTGATGGGTGCCAGTGGCTCTGCAGGCTTGCCCCGCTCCTCAGACGGGTGTCCCCGCAGCCCATGCAGCTCTGCCACTGGGAGAAACGGCCCTTCCATGGCTTTCACCATGCTCAGCTCCTTCTCCCGGGCGCGCTCCCGCTGCCTCTCCAGCTCCCGTTCGCGCTCCTTCTCCCGCTCTCGCTCCAGCTCCTTCTCACGTTCCCGCTCCCGTTCGCGCTCCTTCTCCCTCTCTCGGTCGGCTTCTCGCTCCCGCTCCTTCTCCCGCTCCCGCTCGCGCTCCCGCTCCCTCTGTCGTAGCTCCTCATCCATTTGCAGCCTGTGAGGAGAAGCCAAACAGGAAAATCCCAATCCCAAACACCTCCCGGGATAGATGTCAGCATCCCTTGGAGCGCCCTCTCCATCCCCTGTCCCAGCCATCGTCCCTCTGTACCTCTCTGCGGCGAGGCTGGAGATGCGCTCGGACTGCAGGGCAGAGAGTGAAGAGTGCGATAGCTCGGGGGGGTACCGTACCCCCGAGAGGTGCAGGTGCATGGCCGAGGGGTGCAGGGGTGGCAGCGAGCCCGGCGCCGGCAGTGGGTAGAAGGGGGACCGCAGCGCTGACAGGCAGTATGACTCGTCCATCCTGGGGAGACAGGGATGCTCAGAGGGATGTACCACACAGGGTTAGGAAGAAACCCCCAATTCCCTTCCCATCAAGCTGGATGCAGGCTGCCTTGTGCCCAGAGAGCCACAAGGTGCCCTTAAGTGCAGCCCAACCATCCTTCCCGGATCTGGTCCTAACCTTCCCTGGTGATGCCCACCTGAAGGCAGGGTGCGGGAAGGGGTGATGTGTCAGGTAGCTGGGGTGGTAGTAAGCAGCAGCAGCAGCCGGGTCCAGGCCGAGGGGCGGCAGGGAGGACATACGAAGGTCCTCGGCGGTGTGGTAGGGACGGAAGCTGCGCAGGTAATCCTCGGTGACCGCGCTCGGAGGCACCACGTGGTGGACCGGCCGCTGCAGGCTGGGGGGAGCAGGGAGATGGTCACATCCCGGCCTGTCCCCCCCATGTGGATGTCACCCCTTCAGGATGCTCAACAGGACCAGAAATCCTGCATCCTGCAACCCCTTCCCCATCCATTGCCGCTGGACTCACTTGAGAGGCGGGAAGCGGGAGTCCTGGACCACGGAGCTGGGGGGCAGCCCGAAGGAGTAGGGTGTCCCCAGGAGATGGGAGGGGACGGTGGGGCCCCCCGCTTTCTCCTGAGAGAGGGGGGGCTCCGAGATGAGGCGCTCGCGGCCGCTGCTGCTGCTGCTGCCCCGAGACCCTGCTTCTTGCTGGAAGGCAAAGAGACAAACACCGAGACAGGCATTAGGGGATGGCAGAGAGCTCACAGAGGATGGGGGGTCCCTGCTGTCTCCCCACCCGAAGACACTTAGTGGGTACCATTGTGACCACAGGGTCCCAGCTGGTACCAGTACATGCAGGAGGATGCTCCGGTGGAGCATCCTCCTGCATCCATGGTGTCCAAACATGGGCTGGAAAGAGTGAGGGTCTGTAGGGGTTATGCAGGGGGGGCACCAGCCGAGACGGTGCTGAAGCTGGAGCAGTGCTGATCAGTTATCTATTAATTACCCATGGAGGATACAGACACAGCCTGTGGAAATCCAACAGGCCTTTGATAACGGCCATAAACCAGAGGTCAGCCCATGAGCATTCCAGCCTCCCCGCAGGCCCTCATCCATCTTCCATCAGCCCCCCATTCCGGCACTGGGATGAAGCTTGCTCCCTTCCAGCTCCTACATGGGCTGAGGACAGACCCCATGGCAAGGGTGACAAGAAACCCACGGGGGCTGGCAATTAGGGGGTGACCTCCAGCAAGTCAAGATGGGTTTAAAAGCGATCATTTTCCATTGCACCTTCTCTCTGTAGCAGCTGTAGGAGCAGGAAGGCAGCATCCCTTATCCCACCCTGCATCCCTTCCCCATCCAGTCCTGGTCCCAGTCCCTGGCTGCTGGGGACAGCCCCAAGGTCACCGCAGCCTGCACAAAGGGTGTTGTCATCCCCCCCCCCCGGTCCCCACCACCTCTGCCGCCTGCATTAAGGCTCATTGTGCGTGCCAGGCTCTGCTCTAATTACCTCCCTGTCTCGGGGCGTCACGCTGTGAGCAAGGCGCTGCCAGACAATAACCCACGCTCGGTTAACCCCCGTGCTGCGGGGTCACAGTGGAGGGGGTGACACAGTGAGGGGGGGACGACATGGCGATGGGGAGCACCTGGATACCCCCCCTGAGCATCCAGGGATCACGATTCCATTTGCTTCCCCCCAGCTCCCCGCCCTCGGCGTTTCTCATCCCCTCCCATCGCCTCTCTGCTTTGTGGTTTAATTAGTCTTTCCAAGTGGCATAATCCCCCCGGGAATCTGCTTGTAGCGTGTGGAGGAGAGGAGAACCACTAACGATGCTTCTTAATTAGCCGCTCTCCCCCCCTCCCATCTTCCTCACGCTCCTTCCCTCCGGATGGCAGCCTGGGGATGATGGAGAAGGGATAAAAAGGAGGGTGGGGGTTGGGGGCAGCCCCACGGCAATGTGGATCCTGGCACCTTGGACTGCAGCTGGCACTACCAGGGCCATGCATCCCACATCCTCCATCCTTTGAGGGGAGACCATATTTAGGACCATCATCCCACATCCTCCATCCTTTGGGGGGGAACCACAGTTAGCACTCTCATCCCGCATCCTCCACCCTTTGAGGGGGGACCATATTTAGGACCATCATCCCGCATCCTTCATCCTTTGTGGGGATCATGCGCCCCTCAAACGCATCCATCCATACCTGTCTGCCCTCGCTCCTCCAGACCCCATTGACCGTCTTTGTGGGCGCAATGGTGACGACGGGCGGCGTGCTGGGCACGCTGTGCCCCCCTGGGGGCACGATGATAGGGCCCATGGGGCCACGTTTGGGCGTGCTGGCAGGGGAGCTGTGGTTGGTGGCTGGTGAGGAGACCGGGGATGACTCGCTGCTTATTGAAGACCCTGGAATTGAATCAAAAGTTAACGTAAACGGGGTGAAAAGGCAGTTTTTAACCAGCTAAGACCACTCTCCTGACAAGCTGAAGCTATTCCTGGTGGGATGCCCTGCTGCAGGGATGAGGCATAGGGATGCATACCATGCTGTCAGCATCCCTCCAGCCCTCCAAGTTGGACCGCCATCCTCCCATCCCCAAGGATCCCTGTCCTAAGGGATCGCTAAATCCTAAGGGATATAGCACCATCCCTGCAGTGCTAAAAGGCTTTGCCCCACACGGTGGGACAGGCACCCTCAGCTCCCATCTAACAGAGGCTGTAAAGCCCTCCATGCGTGCAGGAAGCCCTGCCTGCGCTGCTAGCCTTGGCACGAGCAGCACCGATGCGATGCCAACCCCAGGCAGCAGTATCTTTTCCAGCCGAACCCACAGATTCCTTAATCCGTCTGTGAAAGTTGCCATGTGCTTCCGTGCCAGGGCACTCGGAGGCGCTGGGATGAAGGAAGGAGTTCCTCCCCATAACCCTTGGGCAAAGCTTTGGCTTTATTTGCATAATACATCTGTATTTTAAATTATAAACCACTCCGGGGATGCTGGCCGTATTTCCAAGGGAAAACACAAAAAATGGAGTTAAAACGGACAGCAGGGCTGGAGCAGGAATACAAATTCAATGTGAATTAGGGCATCAGTACATGAGCTGGTCTGAAAAGCCAGACGGGCAGTTTGGGGGCTCCTACCCTCCGAACCGTGCCCTCAGCCTCCTGAAATATGGGCTAAGGGAAGGCTTCCCATATGCCATTAGGGATCACATACTGGTCACCAAGGGTTGGCCTGTGGTCATCAGAGGATGCCAGCTGAGAGGTGAGGATGCTCCCCATTCCAGCACTGAGTTGGCACTGAGAGGAGCCATCACCACCCTAAGTGTGCAAGCCGGCTCCTTGCCCTGCAAGCATGCACACCAGCTCCCCATAGGGTATAAGGTGTCTCCTTGCCCTTCAAGTGTGCAAGTCTTTGCCCAAGGAAGTTGTGGATGCTCCATCCCTGGCCAGGTTGGATGGGGCTTGGAGCAACCTGCTCTAGTGGAAGATGCCCCTGTCCATGGCAGACGGCTGGACCTGGATGAGCTTTAAGGTCCTTGCAGCCCCATAAGATGATAAGTCAGCCTCCCTGAGCATGCAAGGAAGCTTCTTGCATAAGCTAACAACCCATCTCCATCCCCATCCAAAAGCCCCACGCTCTCCTCACCACACTCAGCATAACACCAGGAGGCAGCTGGGATGTGGCAGGGCCGGGAATGCCACAGGAAAACGCATCATCCCCATGCATTGGGAAGGATGCTCGGAGCAGTGAGGCCAAGCGGAGCAGCCCGCTGCCATCTGTCCTGTCCTATTAATTATTCCCGAGTCGCTCCGAATCGCTTTCATTTCAAGAGCAGCGAGACTCAGGGCAAGAGAAAGGCTGCCCATGACAAAGGAGGCCGCTGATACGGATTTGACACCCACTGAAGTCTATCTTGTCAGCGCAAGGCCAACAACAATTAGCAGCCTAATCCCCTCTGAGCTGGGAAGCCATTACTCACCACGCGATAGCGTTAACAATCAATACCATTACAATGAGCCCGGCAATTAATGAAGCTAAAGTCTTACTTCAGAACCTTAATTCTCGCTGTGTGGCTTTAAACGGGAGGGTTTGTGATCGTTATAATTAACTGGTGGTATTCAGCCAGGAGTTAGTCAATGAAACTAATCTGGATTGGAGATGACAAGAGGCACAGTGTGATGGTGTCACCTTTGTTTTCTGACCTCCTGCTTTCCGCTCGGCGATAGCAGATTAGCAGCCCAGGCTGACAGGCAAATGTAATTAACAGCTGAGACCCTGAAGGAGGAGAAGGGGGGGAAAGAAAGGAAAGAGGGAGGGAATAAAACCCACCCCGCTGACAGCCTGGGGCAGGATGAGAGGCAGGAGCCCCCAGCCAGGCAATGGCTTCAATGGATTTGCTGGGATGGAATGGGTCGGGATGAGCCCTGCAGCTGGGGGTGCTCTGTGGGAGCAGAACATCCCTACAGATGTCCCATAAACCCAGGAGAAAAGCTGAATGGACCCATTTGGCATCTCCCCATCAGCTGCATCTGCCACAGTGGAGCATCTCCCGTTGTGGGAAGTGGGGTGAGGATTTGGGGGCAAAGCCATGCATTCCCTAGGGCTAAAAACCACGGCGTAGAGAGAAACACCCTTCCCGACACGCACCCACACTCATGCCTATTAAAAACCCACTTTGGGCACCCAGATGGGCAAGTCGTTACGAGGAAATCCAAAGGGAACGCAGCTGCTTCCCTTCAGCACCATGAAATCCATGCCAAAGCCTGCTGATGTTCCTTCAGATGGGCTGAGCAGAGAGGAGGGGACAGGAGCTGTGGGGCATGCGGGGAAGGAAAGGCAAAATAATCCCCTACCCACATCTGACCACCCCGAAGTAAGCAGATGGGCTCTGGAGGAGGCAGCCGGGATGCTTCCAGCCGGGATGAAGCATCACCAAGACCAGGTCCCATTGGCATCACAGGGACCTGGCATTCCCCTCGGGAGCAGCTAACGCTAGAGGCTTTGGGCCATGGCTGTGCTGGGACGTTTCAATCTGATGGGGAGGGTCCTGGAGATGGTGTTTGCAAAAAGGGATCATCCAAAAAGCACCTTGCAAAGGGCTGGCATCCTCCCCATGTCCCAAAGTGCCTGGGAGGTGGGCAACAACCCAACAGGGAGCACCCACCAGTGGTAACAACGGGGATAAACTCGATTTCGTTGCAGACTGATGATGCCAGGAGTCTCCTGGTGAAACACTTGGCACTCCAGGGACACGGTGCCTCCTCCTGTGCATGTGAGACAGCCCCGGCAATTCCCATAGGACACACTCCCTGCAGCAGCATGGAACTCGGGATCAGCAGCATCGGACATTGCAAACTGCACCCCACATCCAAGCAGAGTGGGTAGGTGATGGAGGTCATCAACCAGGCCATCACATTGTGATGAGGGCTGGGGACCTCCTGGGGCTGCCCAAATTGGCTGTTTAGCTGGGAAATTCACCTGGGAAGGGAACAGATTTGAGGAGCCTCTGGATAAAACAGCACTGAAGTGAAGCATAGGAGGAAAGAACAAGGCTGGAGGGGCAGAGAGGGACAGGTCCCCCCGTGAAATGCTCTCCCAGGCTTTCTCCCGGGGTATAACAACTGATACAGCATTAGGATTACTCCGTCTGAATTGAGTTTCTTAACTGCTCCCTAGAGACACAATGCTAGGGAAAGACATTAGCTTGGGAAATGGGGGGGAAACGCCACCGGGGGTGGCAGCAGCGATGCTCAGCATCCCCTCCATCCCCATCCCCATCCTCATCCTCATGTCCTACCTCTGGGCTCCTCGGCTTGCTTGGCGAGCTTGCGGAGCGCGGCAGCGAAGCTGGAGGAAGGTGCTGCCTGGACGGACAAAGTGCTGCTGGCTGCAGGGCTGCCATTGGGGACGATGGAGCCGTTGAGAGGCGATGGGGTGAGCGGGCTGACGGTGGCGGTGGTGCGGGTGGCGGTGGAGAGCATTCCTAGGGACGGCGACTTCGGCTCATGGCTCATGCCTGCGGGTGGGAGCAGTGTGTTAGAGGGGGATACAGGGACGGGAGTGGGAAGAGTGGGTCCCAAATCCCCCTGTAAGCTGGAACAATGAGCAGGATAAGCGAGACCTTCCATCTGGTTTACCACCCCATGCAGTGGGTGGGATGTGAGCAGGCAGGCACAAACACTGCTTATGGGGCAGCAGCTTGTCTAATGAAGTAAGAGCGCCCGTGGAAGACAAGGTGACATGGGGGACAGGAGCTGCCACTGGCTTCCCACAGCCCCACCAATCCCAAAGGCTCACAGGAACCAGCACAGGGGGACTCAGCAGAGCCCCATGGGATGGGGGAAGGTGTTTTGGGGACACATGGGGATATCAGTGTCCTGATGGAGGTGATGGTGAAAGCGGTAGGTAGCCTCCTGACTTGTATGGTGCTGCCAAAACCCCGAAGCATCACAGCTGCACCCCTAATTGCCACCATTGCACCCCAAATCTCTGTCACTGCACCCTCAGATCTTCCATACTGCAGCCCTGGGTCCCCCGCACTGCACCCCCAGGTCCTCACCACTGCTCCCTCAAATTCCCAATATTGCATCCCCCTGTCCCCACCACTGCTCTCCCAAATCCCCACCATTGCACCTTCAATCCCCACTGTGTCACCTTCAAATCACCACCAGCACATCCTCAAACCCTCATATCGCACTCACAGTCCCCTCCACTTCATTCCCAAGCCCCCATCACTGCACCTTCAAATCCTCACCACTGCAGCCCCATTGTAGCTCCAAACCCCCAGCACTGCCCCCCCAATATCCCCCCCTCCCAGCACTGCCAGGCTCCCCATCAATTGACCTTCAAATGCACACCCCCAAGCCCCCATTGGTGCACCCCATAGCATAAGGGCACTATAGGGCACAGTGGACCCAACGGGTGAGGGTTTGGGTGCTGCTGAACAGGGGGTGCCCCCCAGGTGTCAAAAAGCGGCTGCTCCAGGGCTCTCCACCTCCCAAAACAGCAACTGCTGATGTCAGGGCCCTTAAAATAGACTTCCAAATGAGCAGCTTCATTAACACCAGCCTAAAATTAGCCCTGCTCCCAGGTGGGCAGGAAAGAAGAAGGAGGTGCCAAGGGGCAGCCCCCCCTCCATCCCAGCTCCCAGTGGATGCAATGGCTGAGACCCTGGAGCATCCCATGGCAGAGGTCTGGCCCTGCAGAGCAGTGGTGGTGGGGGGGGAGCAGCAGTGCCACTCAGCATTGATTAATCTTTGCCCCCCGGCCCCAGGAGAGGCGGCCGGCACGGCGGCGCGCGCTCCCCTCTGCCCTCATTATACAAGCATTTATTAACTCCGGTGCTCTCAGCCATTGACTGCCGCCTTGTCGACACGCTCGGCTCATGTAAATTCATTACCAGAACAGCTGGGGAACCCAACGAGCACACGGACAGCCTTGGAACAGGCACACACACACACCACACCCCCCCACCCCCAACTCCCCCGAGCATTGCACTGGGATGGGGACCCCCATAGGAGTGAGTCGCTGTCCAACAGAGAGTGGGATACTGGGATCTGCAGGCACTTGTGCACGTATGTGCTCTCCCGGGGTACTGCCCTGCATCACTTGGTTACAACCCTGCCTCCCCTTGACACTGCCACGCATCCCCTGGGCACTGCCCTGTATTCCCTTAACACAGCCCTACATCCCTATAGCACAGCCCTGCATGTCCATGGCACTGCCCTGTATCTCCTCAACACAGAGCTGAACCCCCATTAACACAGCCCCACATCCCCATGCCACTGCCCTCTATCCCCTTAGCACAGCCCCGTGTCCCCTTAACACAGCCCTGCATTCCCTTAACACAGCCCTGCATTCTTATGGCACAGCTCCACATCCCCATGGCACTGCTCTGCATCCCGTTAACACAGCCCCACATCCCCATGCCACTGTCCTGTACCCCCATGGCAGTGCTCTGCATCGCCATGGCACAGCCCTGCACCCCCACGGCACTGCCTTGCACCCCACAGCACTGCCCTGCACCCCCACGGCACTGCTCTGCACCCCCATGGCACTACCCTGTATCCCCTTAGCACAGCCCTGCATTCCTATGGCACTGCCCTGCACCCCCATCGGACGCTTCCCCATACCCCTCATCTTCTCCCCCATCCATTAACCCCACTGTAACCCCCCCCCCCAAGCCCCAACCCAAGGCTGGACCCGCTCTGCTCAGCAGCCGATGGGGTTTATCACGCTCACACACGCTCACCGGGGCATGAGGGCTGGCTGCGCAGCGTCACCCGTGTGATGCTCAGCTGATCTCCGCAGCCCCAAACGCCTCCCAGCTAACTCATGATCCCGCCGGGATTTGCCAGCCGAGCACAGGGCAAGCTCCGAGCCAGCAGCTCATTGGAAACCATGCAGGGAACTCGTCCCCGCCTCTCCTCTCCCCGAGCCTGAGCTCTGCCGCTGCCCCAAACCAGTTCTGCCGCTCCTGCCCCGTGATAAAATCAGTGCCTCCGCCCTGGCTGGGGCCCGAGCAGTGCCGCTCACCCGCCTTGCCCCGACGGAGGTGGCGTCCGTCTGTCCGGGCGTCCCTGTGCTGCTCCATGGGACAGCTGCCAGATGGGGAAACTGAGGCACTCAGCATAGGGATGGGGATGTGGGACCACGCGGTGTCCCTCCATCCATCCCTCCGGCGTGCCGTCACTGGGGCGGCATGGGTGCCACTCACCTCAGCGGGTGCCGCTGTCCCCGTGGTGGCTGGGGACGCGGTGCCACCCCACAGCAAGGTGGGGCTTCTGTCCCTCCCTGGCTGCTTCTCCCCACAGGCAGATCCATGCGGAAAAACAGGTCAAGTCTGCAGCCAGCGGATGCCTCACCAGGGTGGGGAGATGAACCCTGAAATGGGGCCCTATGGAGGTGAGGGAGAAGGGCTGGCTCCCCCCCCATATTCCCGCCCTCAGGCATCACTTGCTGACTTTGCCCCTGCATGCAGGCAGCTGCCTGTACATCCACCATCAAGCCAAGGCAGGATGCTGCAGCGTGCCTGGGTCCCCCGCTGAGGGCACGGGGAGGTTTGAGGACCAGGGACCAGGCAATGTGTCACCATGTCCTTGTCCCCTTCCCGAGGCATGTGCCGGGGCAGGGAGTGTCTGGCATTCCCAGTGCCTGCTGGCTGCCTGCCCACAGGAGCAGGCAGGTCCCTGCCTGGCAGCAAGGGGAGAAGGGGACAGCAATGCCATCACCATGTCCCCTTCCACCCTTCCTTATGCCACCCCACATCCTGGCACCCTTTCCTGTGGTACCATGGGGTTGGCATCCCTAACAGCGCACAACCCCAAGGCCCTGTCTGCTGATGGTGGGGGGGATGCCCCTGTCCCCCTGTACCCCAGCACCCGCTGTCCCCCCGCATCCCCGGCACAGGGCTGGGAGCTGGGAATGTGCCATCTCCTCTCCATCTGCTCCTGATGATGCTGGCGGGTTTCTTGGCAGCGGGTGCCTCCTCCGGCAGCGAGAGCAGAACCAGTCTGGCTGCCTGGTGGGGATGGAGACAAATAAGACATGCCAGCAGCCACACTGGGGCAGGGATGGGCTCCCAGCACCCCAAACCCCCCCAGGATCCTTCCCCTCGGCACTGCTGCCCTTCCTGCATCCCCATTCCCACTGCAGGCAGCTGCTGGGAAATGCAGGTCTAGCACCTTGGTTTCAGCATCCTCTCCCCCACAGCACCTTGAAAGGCCCCTAATGAGCATGAAGTGCCCTTCAGAGCAGATTGCCATTGAACTCAACCCGCACCAGCTGCCCGCTTTAAAAGCAGCTATTTTGAGCTCCCGGGCTCCCGAGCGCTGGAACTAATAATTTATTACCAAATACGATCAGGCAGCAGCTCCAGCCCCTGGCAAATGGAGCGGAAAAAAACCCAGCGCGGCGGGAGGCCGAGGGGAGAAAGGGGGAGATGAGCATCCTGCATCCCTCCCTGGGACGGATGCGCACCCATCACCCAGGACCTCAACTCAAACAGAGCCCGCTTGTCCAACCCCTTGGCAAGGATCCTCCAGGCTCTCTCTAGATGGGGCCCTAAAGGAATTAGTGTTGATGCTCCGCGCCATGAGGTTCCCTCCTGTCTCAGTGCCTCGGCTCCCACTCCACAGCCGGATCCAGCTGCACGCTCCAAGCAGGAACAGCTGCTTTGCATGGATTTTCAATGCTAATGGCCTCACATTGTGGAGCCCCCCCCACCCTTTTCCCTTCTCCCTTGTGCTGTTTGAATGCAGTAGGCAGCACCCCGGTGTGCGGGCAAGGAGGGAGGGCAGGAGGCCAAGGGCAGCGTATGCCCACGGCCCCTTTGCTATGCCCTGTGTCACCCCATTGCGAGGCAGGGGACAGGCACTGGGGGCCACGTCCTCCACCACTGATGTCATCCCTCATTAGCGCAGCTCTACCTACAACACCCTCCGTTAATTAACTAATTGATCGATGGGAGCCCCACTTCTGCCATCCCTTCCCTACATCCCTGCATGCAGCCGGCACAAAGGGTTTGTTGTCCCCAGGAGGGATGCAGAGATGCCCGCACAGCCTACATCCACTCTTAGATCCTCCAGCACTCATCCCATGAGCACTGCCCACCCTGGCTGGCTCCCCAGCACCCTTGGAGGGATCCGGATGGGTCTCCCCAGGGTGAGGAACACCCTGTGGCGCAGAGATGAGATTTGGGGGTCCCCAAGGAGCCTGGCACAGAGCGCCAAGCACACGGCGCTATTAGCCGGCTGCGTCTCCATCGATCTCTCCTCCATGGACCATTGATCTGGCAAATGACAACAAGCAAACTAATAAGAGCTCGTTTGGAGGGCGCAGCTCCAGGGAGGGGCCAGGGCCAGGTGATGGGGGGATTATTTCTCTCCCTTCCTTGCTTTCCTTTGCCCAACATAACCAGCCCCTATGTCCCGATGTTTAAGACCACAGGAAACCAGGCCAGTAAAAGATTTGCTTCGAAGCAACTTTCTTCCCCATTTCTGCCCTGACAGAACGAGCAGGGGGCTTCCAGTATAAAGAACCAGTGCCCAAAGGATGCCGCCGACCCCCAAGCCCCATTCTCCAGCATCCAGGTTGGGAAGGCATCTCTTAGCCCCTGACAAACAGCCCGTGTGCCAGCCATCTCTTGATCCCTTACCCCTGCCTTGGGAGAAGTAGGGTACAACCCTTACCCCTTCTCTTTGCATGAGCTGAGGGCTTAATGGCTAAATGTGGTGCACGTATGGGTGCCAGGCATCACACAGATGGGCACTGCACGGTGCTGTGGGGCACTGTGTGGTGCTGTCATGCCCTGCACAGTGCCGCCAGGCATTGTTTGGTGCCGCCAGGCATTACACGGTGCTGCCAGGCACCGCGCGGTGCCGCCAGGCATCCAACGGTGCCACTGGGAATTGTGTGGGACAGGACTTGGCACCGCGCGGTGCCGTTGGGTAACGCACTGTGGGTCAGAGCCAGGCAGCGCCCGGCGCTGCCAACCCTCTCACGGTGTCACCGTGCCATGCCCAGTGCGGTGAGGCTGCCCCGGCACCCATGTCCCTTGTCCCCACACCGTGGGCAGCGCGGGCTTTGCCAGCAGCAGCGCATTGTTCTCGGAGCAAGGAGCCCTTGCCCAGCAGATGGCAGGTATAACAAAGCAGCTTGCTGCGGCCAAGCCAATTATTTATCTAATTATGATTTACCACTTAACCACATGATCTTTCTGCAGAGTTGTAGGCAATTAAAACCAGGGTGATTATGTGGATTATGCAAATCGGCTGGAGCCCGGCGAATAGAATTGGGAGATTAGAGTTTCATGCAGGCTGGAGCTTGCACGGGGCAGGTCCTAGCGGGGCAGGGGGGCTGCAGGCAGGGTCAGGAGGGGCCAGGGTGATGCCTTTGAGGTGCTGCAGGCAAAGCCAAGGGGGTTCCATAGCCAAAAGGTGCCCCACATCATCCTGCAGGGGAAGAAAGCTTCCGGTGACTCCCACCAGCACCAAGGGTTACCCAGTGCTGCACCCCAAAAAGGTGGCGGTGGGGTTACACAACGCAGCCCCCCCATCCCTCGCTCCATCCACAGGGAGGATATACTAACAGGTATTAATAGCGAGTATTAATAACACCACCTGGCAGATTACTCTGCCTGCCCGGCTTGATACGAGGTTTATACACAGCACAAACTCCGGAAATACATAAGTATTAATGGTAATACCTCGTGTCCTAGCAAAGGTCATGGGCAATCTCCATCAATCCCACTGCGCCGCTGGCAAAGCCAGGGGTCTGGGTGCGAATAGGGGTCTCTGCTGTGCTCCCGGGATGACCCCGCATGCACTGTGGTTTATGACTGTGCAGATGGCCCAGCACAGGCCACAGGAAAGGTTTTACCTTGGGATAAGAAATTAATGCTGGCAAATGGGAAATGTACTCCATGTATTTTCATTTTCCTAATCCCACCACCATCTGCTAGCAATCCATACCCTGTCTCACCTGCTTTTAGTTAAAAGATGCTGCAGAGGTGCTGGTGAGACCTTGGTGGGCTCATCACCTACAAGCTCTGCATCCCATTGCAGTGTCCCGTGGGGACAGACCAGGGTCCCACCATTGCTTTGATGGGTCTCATCCTCCTCATGAAGACCCCCCATGATATGGGCATCAACGATGAGGCTCTGAAGCAGGAGTGATGCCCGTGGAGACCGGAGCCACACCAATGGGACAAGCCTGGCAGGTTCCTCATCATGGGCGAGCATTAACCAACACCCGTGTTCAGAGGTTCAGCACCATGCAGGGATTCAGGGTGATTAGCAGCGGTGATCCCATGTGCCGGTGCTGAGCAGGCTGGCCGGTGGCCCCCGTGAGCACAGCATCTTCCCTTTTCGCCTACAGTAATCCTCAGCCTTTAGAGCAAATTATTAAAATTCACTTATATTTAATCTGCCTGCTGGAATTAATTGAATTTTTACGCTTGGTAAATGTCAGTGGGTGCACGCTGCCTCCCAACGGGGACCCGGCTGCAGGTGCAATGGGCGCAACCCCAGGCTTTTACCACCTCTCTAGGGACAAAACCCACCATGGAACAGGGGACAGGGCGCCCACAGCACCCACAGCTCCTGTTGGGAACGGGTGCTGGGATGAATGGGTTTCAGCACCCTCCCAGCTACACGGGGGATGGCTCGATGGCACTGGGGATGTGGCCCCCAAACCTGCCTCCCTCCAACTGAGTTAATAAGCACTCCCCACATCCCTTTGGATTCCCATGGCAGACCCCAGAGGTGCCTTGATGGCTTTGCAGAGGACACGGAGAGCCTTTTGCTTTCCACCCCACAGGCTTGGTGGAGAGCGCCAGCACCCTGCCTGCTGCTGGCAGGAGCCTTCCTCCCCTCCCCATCATCCTCATCGAAAATTGCCAAAGTGCCTAATTTGCCCACTGGGAAAGCCAAGGGAAAAGAGCCTCTATTTTGCCATAATAAGCCCTCCAGACAAAGGCGGGATGAGCCATTCAGTGATGGGAAGGGGGAAGGGCCCAGCCCCACGCCCGAGCGCTGCTGGGGGTTTGCACGAAGGGAGAATTCCCCCCTGCTTGGGCGAGCCAGCACTGGGACATGCATCCTGCAATGACCCCAACCTATGCATCCATGGGCTGCTGAGCTCCTGGATGGGCTCTGGCATGCGCAGCATCACCAGGACACTCCAGCTCTGCAATGGGACCGACACCCAACTCCTACATGGCCTCACTCCCCATCCCACGGGGATGCTCTCCCCAGCCACTTTTAGCATGGAGATGGAGAAGTTCATGGTTGCCTTGAGCCACGGGGATCCTGGGCCCAGCAGACAACTTCCAAACTTGACTGGTGCTCGCCCCCCTCTGCCGCCCGCCCGGGATTATCATAAATTAAGACGTAATTACTCCATGGAAATTTACAGCACAAAGCTGTGGCGCTAACAAGTGTGTTTGGCGGCACCGGGGGAGACATACAAAGCGCTATTGTCTGGCGGGCGCCAAAAAATCTGCTCTGCCCCCAAAACGCAGTGAATCCTGCGGATACAGGATGGGGACGCGGATGGACCAGCTCCATCGCAGCTGCCCGAGCGCCGCGGTGAGCCATGTGCGTGCCCCACGCGTGTGGGGATGGAGAGGAACCAAGAGGAGGGTCTCACCATGGAGGGATGGAGGGTGAAGGCTCAATGACACTGATGGGTGCCCTCATGCCCCATGCCAAGTGGTGCCATGGCTCGGCTCCCACCAGCATCTTATTGCTGATAACAAAGACAAGGTCTCCTTTATCCCCTTGGAGCCTGTCAGACACTCATGGGTGCTTCACCCACCAAAACCCCTTTCTCCAACTTCAGCACGCATGGAGTTAAACATGAATTCCCTAGGGATATGGGGGGTGGGGGAGCACAGATAAAGGGGGGGACCATTGCTGGCGTGTGCATGTGTGTCCCCCCCCCGGGTGCCTCTGGCTCCCCCAGCTGCCGCCTGCATTAAAAAATCATAATCAACGTGGATAAAACAACCCCCAACAGCACAGCGCGAAAGAATCCAGGCGGCTAAAACAAACCCAGCAATAAAGGAGCCGGGGATCCTCGCAAAGCTGGCTGTGCAATTAAGCAGTTTTCTGCTGTACGCCGATAATCACCTAATTATACTATTAATGACAGTTCAACCTGCTCGGAAATAAAAGGACATTCTTCCATAACAGGGTGCCAGCTGTTTGTTACAGATGTCAAACATCTTTAAAGCATTTTCATTAAAAGAAGAGGGGAAGGAAAGAGGAAGCTCGGTGATGCAGGAACGCAGCCGCTTTCCTCCCCTAAAACCCCCTATAGGGGTGGGTTGGGGTATCACCCCCTCCCTCTTTTTGATGCTGATGAAATAATCTGTCGAGGGGGGTGCTGCGGTGGGGGAACATGCTTCTTCCCATTGACGTTAGGTGCAATAAATACCCCGTGTTGGCTCACGGCAAGAGGCGGCTGCGATTAATTAAGCACAGGGAAATAAAAGTTAATAATAAAAGGAGAGGGGGTGTGTGTATATATATGCACCCCATTGCCAGGCTCAGGGCAGGACTGGCCCCATTCTCCCCCCATAGGCACCGGCGGTGCCTGCGCACGTGCCACGGTGCCGTGCCAAGGAGGAGCGTCCCCGGCAGGTGCCGTGAGCCCGTGCCAAGGACAGGGAAAGGGGGGGGACACAAGGAAGCACCTGCTCCCCCCTTTGCCACCAAGCAAGGCCCGAGGGTGGGTTTGGAGGTTGAGCGATGCAGCAGCATCCCAGGGACCACCGGGTGCAGGGTGAAGGATGCTGGGGATGACTGTGGTACCCTGTGCGCATCACGGGCCACACTCACACACATCTCTCCTGCTCTGCCCTGGTACAGGGGTCCTGGAGGGCAGCCGGCTGCCCACCCACCATGGGGTGATGCTGGTGCTTAACCCGGCTTTATACCCTGTTCTTATAGCTACAGGCAAATCTGCCTTTAAAACCACATGGAATTGGGTTTAGCTCGGGAATAAGAGATTACGGGATGTCGGGGAGGAAAGAAGGAAAAAAAAGGGGTGTTTGGGGATAATTCACCCCTCTCCAAGCCATGTGGCTACTGATGTCCCAGTACCTGGCACAAGCAGGATGGCTACAGGCAGGCATTTTGGGATGCCCACCAACCTGCTTGGAGATGGGGGGCTCCAACTAAGCCCCCTCCCCATGGCAGGACCCCCAGCCCTGTCCCCTTGGCACTCACTGACAGGGCTGGCACCCGCCCCCACTCACCAGACAGGACCCAGTGGGGAGAAACCATCTGGGAAGCATCACCCCAAGCCCCTGATCCCAGGGTGGTGCTCCCGGTTCCCCCCCGACACCAGCATGCAGCCCTCGCCTGCCTCCCCCCCCCTTCCCCTGGCTCCCCGCTTCCCTCCTCAAACCAACCATCACAGGGAAGCTGGAAAGTGGTTGACATGGTTGCCATGGTGACCGAATTTAGGACTGGCAAGAGGAGGAGGAGGAGGATGGTGGGGTGGGAAAGGAAGGAAAAAGCAGGAGGGCTTCCCGGCACCCCAACACTCCAGACCCCTCTGGCATCATCCGGCACCCCCTTTACACCCCATAAGCATCAGCCTCCACCACACACGGGGTGAGGATGAGGAAGGGCAGAACCCCAACACACAGCAACGTGGGGGGCTGCCAAAGAGGGGGCTCAGCCCCCAGCACCCCAAACCCATCCCGGGGGTGCCTATCCCCTCGCAGCGGTGCCAAAAGCAGCCGGTGAGTCACGGCTGCGCCCGCCGCACCCGCCGGGCGGGTGTTTACACGGCATCACCAGCTCCTCCATCTGCTTTGATCCAGGGGCTAAATATTACCGGCCCTGGCGTAAAAATAGGAACCATTTGGGAAGCTCCTGAGTCAGCAGCATCCGCCACCCTCCCGGCACGCTGAGGCACACGAGGGCCCCAGTACCACCCCACAGGGGATGCGACAGGGACCCCCAAGGTTCCTCTGGCACCTAGTGAATTGGGGACACCCATAGGGAAAGAAGGGACCCCAAAAGGCTGCGTGCCAGGCTCTCCCGGGATGCTGTGTGTCCCCAAGGGGTGCTGCTGTCCCCAAAGGATGCTGCTGTCCCCAGGGGATGCTGCTGTCCCCAAGGGACACTGGCAGTGGGCACAGGGTGACAACTGCACCCATGTATTTCAAGGCTAGTCAACATATGTACCAGGAAATGGGATCCTCCCCCTGGCCCCCCATTCTCAGTGATGCTTGATGCTGGGTCACCACTGTGCCCAGTAACCCCTTGCAGCTGGCTGAGCTGTGCTGTCTATCTCCAGCTTCATGACCACTGGGGTAGAGGGGATGGATCAGAAGCATCAGTGACCAGAGAGATGCAGGGGACAGAACCCTGGTGACCGGAGGGTAGAGGGGACAGGAACATCACTGGCCAGAAGGACACAGGGGGCACAACACTGGTGACCACAGACATGCAGGGGACAGGAGCATCAGTGACCAGAGGGTGGCAGGGAGAGGAGAATCGGTGACCAGAGGGATGCAGGGGACACGAGCATCGGTGACCAGAGGAACAGACGGGACAGGAACATCAATGACCAGAGGGATGCAGGGGAGAGGAGAATCAGTGCCCAGAGGGTAAGAAGGGACAGGAGAACCAGTGACCAGAGGGATACAGGGGACAGGAATTTCAGTGCCCCGGAGGACACAGGGAACACAACACTGGTGACCACAGGGACACAGGGGACAGGAGCATCAGTGACCAGAGGGAACACCGAGTAGCCGGCTGCATCATGTGCCAGCAGAGCCGGGAGATCAAGCCACTGAGGAGAGGAGTGTGTGACACGGTGCATGGCCAGGCAGTCCCTGAGGCGGTGGCAGTCCCCAGCAGGACTCGAGCCGCTGAGTCACTGCCACCGAGCCCTCGGCAGGGGGAAGGTTCACGTCTGCATCTGCTCCCGCACGACCTGGCCCACCAGCATCTCCCAACGCTGCCGACGGTGATTTCTCCACTTGCCAGCACCTCCAGCATCATTTCCCCCTAATTGCTTTAAATCTCACAGCCTGACACTTCCATGCTCCCCTCCGTCTCGCTTTTTCCCCTCCAGCTTTTCGATTTCCCCTCCGAGCTAGCTGCAAAGCCAAGAGCCAGCCGGAGCAGGGTTTTCCAGGGCACAGGAATTAGTGCATTAGCAACAAGCCAGAAGTTTCACGCAACAGGAGCCGCCGCCAGGAACCCCCGCTCGATCAGAGCGTGCTAAATATGGAATTTAAGAGGGAAAAGAAAAAACCCCAACGGCAACCCATCTCCTTGCACCTGCAGCCTATGGATGGCGATGGCATCAAAGCCAAGCAGGCACTGCCCGGGCAATGCTCGGGACCAAGCAAGGAGGGGACGAGGATGGGGTCTGTGGAAGGGGATGGGGAGTGGGACCCCCGTGGATGGAAGGGAGGAGGGCGCAGGGTCGCAGCGCGCCGGGATGCTATGGATGCGCAGGTCACCCCTATCCCCACCGTTGCAGAGCCCCGCAGGGGACGAAGACCGTAATCCTTCCCATAGCGAAAGGACACCCCAAGTTGAACCCCGGCGCCCCTCCGCCGCCCTTCCCGGCTCGCCCTCGCATGCTCTGGCGCAGGCGCGCTTGGGCAGAGCCGCTCGTTCCTCTAACAACTGCCACATGCAAAAGCCATTTCCTGAAACAAACAACCATCCGCGGGGGAACCGACGTTGGGGGACACGGGCCCCCAACAGCGGGGGGCTCCTCAACACCACCACCCTGCACGGCGAGACCACAGCCTGAGCCTGCATCCCCGCCAGAGCACCCCCTCGCACCCAAAGCTCATGTCCTGAGTACACATCTGAAGCGTGCACCTCAAGTGTACACCCCAGAACAAGGCACCCTAAGCGTGCACCCCCATACAGGCACCCTGAGCGCGCTCCCTGAGCATGCACCCCCGAGACACCGATGCTCTCGGAACACCCCAAAACCGTCCTTTCCAGGGGGGTCCCCCTCTCCCAGGACCGGTGCTGCTGGCTGGGGTGGCACAGCAAACTTTGGTGCCTCAAGTCCCCGCGCCACAGCAGCAGCGGGGCTGCGAATAGGGACCCCCCACCCCAAAACACAGCACACCCAGTGTATGTCCCCATCCGTCCTCAGCCAGAACCCCCCCTCCAGGCTCCTTTGGGAGGGGAGAAACCCCCAGGGTGAGGGAGTGGCAGCAGGAGAAGATCGGGGGATCCAAGCACTCCAAAACCCTGCAGAGCCTTGCCGGGGCTGCCTGCTCCCCGCTCTTAGGGCTCGCTGGACCCCAAACCCCCTATTAGGTGCTGGGAGAAAGTAACTTAACCCCCAAAGCGCCCTCGGCTGTCGCTGGCTGGGGGAGGACGACAAATGGGCGTCCCCAACCTAGGGGGGGGAACACCGGGAGGGGAGGGAAGAGGGACCGGCAGCAGGATCGCTCGGTGCCTTACCTGGTAAGTAATAGAGAGGTGGTTTCAACCCAAACATGATTTATGTTACAGTTCCATTGCGGCCAGGGGGAAAAAAAAAAAATGAAAATAAAACTAAAACAAACCCAAAAGGATGTGTCGGGAAGAGGAAAAAAAAGAAAATTAAAAAAATAAGAAAAAATTAAAAAAAAAACAATCCAAAAATTAGCACCAAACCACACGGAGGGGGTTGGAAAAATAAACCAGAGGCGAAAAAATACGGTGGAGCGGGGAGGGAGGAGGGGGAGGAGGAGGAGGAGGAGG
>JAOEHY010005917.1:0-32435 GCA_025447955.1 Psilopsiagon aurifrons | reverse complement strand
GCCACAAGTTAAAAACACAGTGCTGCACCAACTACTAAGAAGGAGAAAAATGACTGCTACTGCTGAACCCATGACAAACCCAAAGTAATTCAAGAAACACAAGCATTTCCTTCAATTTTTCTCCTCAGCAGGGAAGAAATTTCCTAGGGGAGCTAATAAAGCTCATCTGAGGTTTGGAGAAGGTCTATAGCAAACTGTCCCTACATTGCACATTTCTCAAGTTCTCATGCTACTAGATTTAGGAATAATTCTACCATATGGACATCCAGCCTGGAGAGACACTTTTTAAAGAGAAACACTTTAAGGTGTTTTTCTCCTCTCTTTTACCTCAAATATGGTTCTCACTTGTACCAAGAAAGAATGAAATTAAGCTTTCCTAGTTTAAAAAAGACACCTGCTGAGGGACAGAAGAGAATCAGGTCTATATTAACTAGCGTGCGTGTGGGGGGTATTTCATACAAGAAAAAGATTTAATAATAGAGAGAAGCGAGTAATATTTCTCCCACCTCCCCAATATTTCTTTGGCTCTAGGTACTTCATAGTTCAACTGGGGAAAGCATTTCCCTCACTATCTTCTTCCAGCAAACAGGATCCTATAGGATTGATCCTTATATTATGTCTGCTAACTATCATTTATTAACGTATCTCAAATTGGAATTTCATGACCTATATACGCTACTTCTCTCATCTCCATAAGAACTGCAGCCATAGGTAGGTAGTATACCTGGTTTATAGAGTTTTCTCACAGTGACAGTAATAATTCTGTCTATTCTTAACATAGTCACTTCAAGTTTTAGCCTACCTTTGTATTTTGTGTGCTGGAGAATCACACAGAGCTAGATGTCACTGAATACCTTTTCTCTTCAGTCTGCTTCCTCATCTCTCTCTAGTGCTTCATTACATTATTTTTTTTCCCCTCAGAGTCTCTTTTAAAGTAAATTTCTTAATTCCTTTGGAGTCAAGAATATCCTGCTCATCTATGAGATAGTTATTTTTGTGATGTGGGTAGCCCTTTTGTTGTGTCCTTTCCCAGCCCCGTTTCCCAAATAAGTATGTCTCAGTGCTAAAGAGGTGTCACACAGAGCACAAGATAATGTGCCCTGTAGCAAGATCATTGCCAGCCCATGCTGGAGTGTGCTAGCTCTGAGCATTGTGGACATCAGCCTTTGAACTTTTGCATTAGAGTTAACAGTCATTCCCTAAAGCAGAACACTTATCTTTGCAGAGATGGTCAAACTGACTAGTTGATCATCTTATACTCACAATTCTTAGAAGATGCAAAAAAGAAACGCTTGAAATGACAAACTATCTACACTTCTTTTTCATGTAACTGAAATACTTATCTTCCCTTACAGTAACTCAGATAAACACTTTGGTTCCTACTTGTGCATGAGTATCACTGTGTTTACATATGCAACTTGCACAACTACCCCATTCTTATGAAACAAGCTATCATGTTACATTTAGCTACCTGGCTTCACTGGCCTTCTCCTTCCTGTTCACAACTCTTTCATGGACTAAAAGCTATCATAAGGGGCATGGGGAAGAGTAGTTGGTCCGTGCACAGGAAGAGACTAGGACAGAAAGTTGAGCAGGGCTCTGCTAAGAAGGTACCAGCTTCAGAGGGTATTTGCTGCTGTAATGTGGAATGTCAGTGTCAGTGTAGGACAGTTGCATACTCATCCCATAGCCCGGAGTGATTCAGAGGCACTGTAGTAGATATTTTATATAAAGATTTGTGTGTCAGGCCACTCTTTTTCCTTTCCTGCTTGATTTTTTTTTTCTTTGTTTTCCTTGAGTTAAATTCATCTCAGTACTGATCTGAATCAGCATTATAACCCATTCACCAGGTCCAGACGTTGTATTTCAACAGAAGAATAACACGACAGGTTGATTGCAAAATTATGCGAAGTTCTCTTTTTCTTTCTATCTCTTTCCCTCTGCCTAGGAGAAGATCCTCTGGGCCTAATTTAGATAAGCCATTCAGCTTTTACAGACTAAAGTCTTGAGAGATGAATCTCATACTGGTGCAGCAGCTCCAAGTTTGCTGGGCTGCAGACAGATGGCCACACCAGTGCCAAATGCATTGTTGAATGCCACATTGTGCAGTTTACTGTCAGCACTTCAGATGTTACATTTGGCACTAATAGGATCTTGCAGGAGTCAATATGTTGTTACTAAGCTTTTATGCCCTAAGTATTTTGGAGTTTATTTGAGGAGCTCTGCAATTTCCTTGTTCTCTATGCATTCAAGATAGGGTGCTACTCAGTCAAAGGGCAAGAGGCAGTGTCGTGGTTTAAGTCCAGTCAGCCATGAACTTTCACTCCCCAACTTCCTCCCCCTGCTCCCAGAGGGATGGGGAGGATAATTGAAAGAATGTAACTCCCACGGATTAAGATAAGCACAGCCCAGTAGCTAAGGTATAACACAAACCACTGCTGCTACCACCAATAGTAATAATGATAAGGGAAATAACAAACAAAGAGAATACAACCACTCACCACCCACCGACAGAAACCCAGTCTGACCCAGCAGTGATCTAACCTTTCCAGGTAACTGCCTCCAGTTTATATACTGGGTATGACATTCTGTGGTATGGAAGAACTGTTTGGTTAGTTTGAGTCAGGTGTCCTGTCTCTGCTTCCTCCCAGCTTCTCCTCCACCCTGGCAGAGCATGAGACTCAGAAAGTCCTTGGTCAGACCAAACATTACTAAGCAGTAGCTTAAAAAATTGGTTTTATCAGAGCTGTTCCGAGTCTGAAAGTCAAAAACACAGCACTGCACCATCTAAGAAGGAGAAAAATGGCTGCTACTGCTGAACCCAGTACAGGCAGTCATTATAAGTGACACAAAGAAAACTCTGGACATTGCAGGAAAGAATTATTCACAGTAGGAGTTAAGGGCTGGAACAGGTTGCCCAGAGAGGGAACAGAATCTCTAACATTGTAGATTTTTAAAGCCTGTTGGGAGTAGACCCTTAGAAATGTGATTTGACTTTGAAGTTAACCTACCTTTGAGCAGGAAGTTGGATTTGTGACCTCCAGAAGTCCCTTCCAACATAACTTTTTCTATGATTGTATGATGAACCTTATTCATGCCATTTAGCTACTGCAAGCATGTTTTGGGCAAGAAATGAGGATTTTCAAGCTTTTCTTCTTGCCCT
Source organism: Psilopsiagon aurifrons (assembly GCA_025447955.1). NCBI lineage: Eukaryota > Metazoa > Chordata > Aves > Psittaciformes > Psittacidae > Psilopsiagon > Psilopsiagon aurifrons. Next base: position 29,272 of record JAOEHY010005917.1, on the reverse strand, counting down.
CTCAGAGCCTGGTTTAGTAACCTTCCAGGTGTGCTGTTTCTTCTCAATGACTTTTAATAACCTCAGGGATTTGTAGAAAGAGGTGCTGTGATTTGAAGAAGGTTTTAGATGAAGGTTTATGACACAGTCAGGTACTATTCTAAAACAGCATATTCAAAAGCACTCAGTATTGGCCTATGTAGTTCCACTGACATCATCAGGTATTTTACCATGGTTGTGAATGGAATTAGTGTTAGAACAAAGCCAAGAGATTTAGAAAATCCTGTCAATAGATTTTTTGGGAAAGTCTATGGCTTGGAAAACTCCAAATTAGAAACTTAATGAATCAAAGTATCATAAGGAACATCAAGGATTTCCTAACTAGGCATGTTAAATTTTAGGAGGTGCCTCTAACTTCCAACAACCACAGAAGAAATCAAAATAATAAATAATTCTCCAAAGTTCCCTTTCCAAAAACCATGGCAACAAGAGGATTAAAAAAGGACAAAATTGTACTGCAATACTAGATCTAAAAAGAAAAAAAAAAAAAAGTGTCTACCAAAAGAATTTGATACTACTAATGAAAATACAGACTAATTTGAATAATTTTTCAAAATGACAGCTGTTTTACTAATGAATCACTAAAATATTTTTCATTCAGTCAAACAGTATTTTAGAAATTGTGGTATATAGAAAGGATATCCCTTGCTGTGCAGAGAAACATAATATGTGCTCCATGGAGTAGGAAACTTTAATGATATATACAGTTTTGTTATTAAAAGTGAGTTATATATTTTGCTGTACATTGGAAAATTCTGACCCAGGATAACATATCTTCACATTGTTTATAACTGGAGGAAAATCAACATTCTGGATTCTTGGTTCTCACAGCAGGAATTAGATTTATTTTGGCCAAATGTAATTTATGTAACTGCAAGGAACAATAAAACATGAACTTTATAGTGTTTTCTTACCTAAAAATAATATAGAGCTTGTAAAAGTGAAGAGATTATTACTGTAAAGAAAAAGACAGTAACTTAAAAGCTGAAGCTCATTTTACAGCTATGTAAAACTTATCCCAGCTCAAGTATTAAAGCACCTGTGTCCGCGTTTTCATTTGAGCACAATAATCTCTGATAGCAAATTTTGCTTTCTCAGAAACAGCAATCACTGCTACGGGAAAAAGCTTGGTTTATACACTATGTACCTTTTCTTACTTGTTAGTAAGTTGGATTCATCCTCCAGCGATATGGGTATGAGTAAACCAATAGGTTGTCCACTAGGCTTCTGTCGTATCATACGGCATTGTATCCTATCCTATCCTATCCTATCCTATCTAATCTATCCCATCCCATCCCACCCTTTCTTAATGGATTCATTTATACCAATACATTAAACATCATCAAAGCACAAGTACAGTCAAAGCACAAGTGCAGTCAGTGGAGCTGGTTCTTGTTCATCTGTGCTTTTGAGTGGTTTGAGCAGCCCGAGCAAACTAACTCTCTGCTAAATGACTTGCAGAGTTTACAGTCTAACCTTTACCAGGAATTATTCCCAATGATGAGTAGGATGCAGTCATCTTGTAGAAGCTAAAATAATTTAAGACTTGTGGGCCAAAATCACTGGTTGGCCCCAGGAACAGTGACTGATCTTTGACGTTGTTTTGACATGTAGTGTAACAATAAGTCTAAAATATATCGGGTTTATCAGAATGCACTCTGGTGACACAGACAGTAAGAGCATTAAAATCTGTCATAAGTGATTCATTCTTTTTCTTATCCTTTCTATGAAAGAATAAATGTAGGGAGAAGTGCTAGTTTGATTTTACAGCCAGGGAAAATGAGCTCCTGAGGTAAGGAAGTGAATTTTCTAAAATCTCATGCATAAAGGATTGCCCCACAGCCAGGAGTGACTGACTTGGCGGCTTGTTTTCCAGTCTTTTGCTTTTTTCATAAGTTCATTTAAATTCTACTTCTACTAAAAGGAGATACTGCACTATAATTAAAGAAAATGCTCTATTGAAAACATCAAAATAGAACAATTAAAAAAAAGACAATGCGACAAATGACAACATAATCTGTAATCTTGCAAAGCCTTATGCACCACAACTAAGTCATGCATTCAATTAATTTTCAAAATAGTCTTTATGAAACTGTATAATAATATATATATAATAAATATAATAATAATTGTATTATAATTTAAATAATCATAATATGTATAATAAAAACGTGTTAAGGTTGGAGGTGATTGAGTTGCAACTCTCTGAAGAGACTGAAAATGGCAGATGAGTGGTCCACAGACTTATCATTTCCTGCTAGGCTCATCACCTCATCACATATCCTACGTTCGCCAGATCTTTTGCTCTCACAAAAATGCTGCGTAAGCAGCAGCCACCAGAGTGGAGATTTTAGTTTCTAATGGGATGAAGCTAGTGGTCCAAAGGCCCTGATCTTACTTGCCACTCTGGAGCAAAGACTGCATTAATCATTAAAGGTCAAGCAAAATTCATGTGGAATATTCTGCTTTGGAGTGCTAGCAGAATGGCTGATAAAACTTTCTTTTCATAGTTTAGAAACTGCATTCCTGATATGCATAGATACAGATATTCTGCACACTTATCCTTAGGTACATGTAGAAGACACTTGAATTATATATCTAAAGAAAGATATGGAAGTATGCAAAGGCTGAATAAGTTCACTTCAAATTGAACACCAGGAGCAAGTGAACAATTTAAAAGGCCATTGCTGACTTTCACAAAAAACAAAATGAATTTTTATGTCTTTCCCTTAAAATCTAGTCTTCCAGCTGTTTGTTCTTTTTCACAATTGATTCCTTACTGAGAATTGTTCTTCACTTCATACTAATAGAATGAAGCTAGATGGCTGAAAATGGGTTTCAGTCCATAAAAATGGAACCCAATATACATATTTAAATGTCTATAATTCTAACTATTTTTAAATAAAAACTTTACTTGTTTTTAGTTAAATACCGTTTTTCAGTTAATTCCCATTTTATGGGAAATTAGTATTATGGAAATAACTATGGAAGATGCGTCTAAAGAACAAGAAGCTTCTGGTTTTTCTTCTCACACTTTCAGACTATTTGGGCTATTCCAGTGTCCCATGGAGCAGATCTGTCCACTTTGTTGAAGACAGTGTATATTACTGGCTCATCTTGAAATAAGTCTTTCTGGAAGACTTCAGCCGAGTGCTACTAAAGAACAAGAGCAATGTCAGACACCCAGGAAGCCCAGTGGCAATAGACACAACAGTTCCTTTGAAACTGCATTTCAGTTTTCAAAAGTATACTTTTAGAATTTCATGTATCCTCTTTTTAAAAAAAAAAATGGAAAAGAAATTTCCTTAGGAAGCAAATGTTGTATCAGGAGAAAAAAAAATGCTCAATTTTTTCACAGCAAAATTTAGGAACTTTTCTAGAAGAAAGCTCTTTCCACTGCAAAAACAACAGTGTGACATCTGCTTTTGTTCTTTCCATTCTTTTCCTATTGTTAGACTTGCATAGTAATTTTATCGCATTTAGAGGACATCATTATTCCAAAACCATGGATTGTCAGTAATAGACCTAATTGTCTTGACCAGGACCACTAAGCACTCTTTTGGCTAAACCAGTTTTAAAATAGATTGCCTTTTTTGTTGTGGTTCTGTCATTTCTGTTGTTCACTTTTTTTCATTGTCACTAATGACTAGAAAACCTGTCAAAAAGTACTGAACTGCGAAGGAGTAATAAAGTGGACAAATACAATAAAAATGAGGTAATGAATCACAAAATATACTTTGTGGTTTTATCCTGACAACTATAGTTTAGTTTAAATTTTTAACGTTGCTCTATTATATCCAGCAAATGGTTCTAAGATTTGTTTGTGAGAGAGAAAACTTTGGTAGCACCAGTTCTCAGGACATTCTTTGCTAAGACAGGAGACAGATGGATCACACTTTTTGTCATGGCTGTTCTACCTTATTTTTTGTTGGGGAACAAACACAGTGCTTTGCAGAAAAAAAAAAAGTAAAAAAAAAAAGGAATGATTTTTATTTACACTGAGGTCCGCATACATTATTCTAGCAGTTTAAAGAGGCTTTAGAAACTAGTTGTAAAGAAAACTTAATGTAATTTAGAGTCAGACTCAGTGTAATTATTATGATGTTCCTATGATTGAACCCAAAACGATGGGAATGCTGCAGAAAAAGTGGCATTGTATTTGGGATTGTAGGGAATGGGAGAACCAGCTAGTACATGGCATGTAGAATTACAGGGGCAAGGAAAGAAAATTCTCATCAGCTTCGGGTAGAAGTCCTGTTCTGAGGTCAATTCCTACAGTCTTTAATTCCTGAGGCAAAGCGGACTGCTGTTAAGGAGTGCAGGGCTGGCTCCCTTTTGAAGAGCACCATGAAATCTTTAATGTTCACACAGGGCAGATCTGGCCCCAGGAGAAAAAGGTCTGAGAAAAGGCCAGAACACTCAGCAGCTTCTTTGAGGTCATCTTGTTCAAGGTGTGGGGTTTCCTGCCAATGCTGCGGGTAGGCGATGAGCCTCTGCATCCATCAGAGGATTCCCCAGAAGAAAGAATTCAATGGATCTGAGAATATCCATAGGGGGGCTCAGTCTTTTAATCTAAACTATTTTTCTTTTAGTATTTTCCTGTTTTTTCCTGACAACTGAGGTATTATGGAAAGTACAGTAAACATGTAGGAATGTGAAGTTATGCTTCCCATACAAATGCAATAAAAACATTGAAATTTCTTACTAAAATCTTTTTATATCCTTTGAATGCTGCATGAGAAACACACAGACCTGGAAAATGTGATTAAAATGTACTTACTGCAGGGTTCTGATAAGATAACAGACAACTTAATATTCATTATGCACACAGTGTGGTGTGCATAATTTTACTACTTAGGTTACTATGTTCTGCCTAATGTTTATACACAATTATATATAGAAGTATGTACATACACACATTTAAACACAAATCTATGCATGTATATAATATGCTTGAATAAAAAAAGTGTACTTTGGAATTATGGACAAATCTGACAAGAGTTCCTCACACGTGGACATCCAGTCATCTTTATGAACAGAAGTTATCTTGTTGACTTATGTAAAGACATGCTTAAGTGCATATGCGGTGAAGAAATAAGAGGGCCTGAGAGAATGCAAAATTATTTTCTTTTGGTTTATTACATTCATGGTATAATGGGAGCATATTTTGAAAGAATTTCAAGTTCAAAGAGTTAAAATATCTTTTTTTTTTTTTTTTTTTTTAATAAAAGAGGTGTAATCACAATGCTGGTATTTTGGAAAGAAACATTTGCTGTTAATGGATAATGTTACCTCTCTGTTCAAGAAGAGATATAAACTTTGCACTAAATTGTGTCCTTCCTCTGGGAGCATAGAGGGAAGAGGGTTTTCTGCTTTCTGTTTCATGATATTTGCACTGTGCAATACCCACTCCTTTTCTTAATTGATAATGGTATTCCTGCGCCATATAGGACACATAGGAGAAGCAATATACCCCCCAGGAAAAGCTGGAAATCACGATGTGCTGAATCCAGCGATTCACCTAAACCACTTGCAGTTACGGCAGGTTTTCTAAATTAACGGATTACTGAGAGAAAAAATTATTACTTGGAAGCCCATATACCACCCTGGGCTGAATGTAGGAGACCACAGCTACATCCCTCTTCATGCTTTGGCTAAGAATCATTTCATCACAGCAACTCTTAAAAATTTAGCAGCAACTATCATGAAACTACTCTGATCTCTTTTAAACTGTGTGGAACATCTAATGTCCAGACAGAAGGCCAGGAATATGATTGCTGTCCATTAAATTATTTCCTTTTGCTCAAATAGCCAAACCTCTGGTACATATCAAGGAGAGAATGAAACCTTCAAAAAGTGAAGCCACATGAAAACTATGCTTCTGCACTAAGGAAATTTGAGAAGCACAGGAAACGGGTACCTGATGGAAACGGGCACATGCCTAAGAAATGTATTACAATGCCTCTTTTTTTTTTTACTGAGTGGAATAGCCACATCAACTGAGTCACATGATATGAAAACACGCTATGATGAAAACTGGGCTGACAGGGGTAGCAGAAAACAATTAGTCATGTTTAAGAAAAGAGCAACACTACAATTTAAAAGAATTTATATGAAAATAAACATGGTATGTTTGTTTTCTCTGAGAGTGGGATTAGTTATTTATGAAACTGGATGATGAAAGCTATTGCACCATCTTGGATTAGCCTCTTTTATCTTTACTGTCATATTTTTGCAACATTCTTGAAGCAGTAAATTGATCTTGTAAATGCTCCTTTTGATTTCATGTTGGTGCAGTGAACTCCCACACAAAGTTTTTACATTTTGGAAAAGAAATAGTCCTGTCCTGATTTCTATAAACCTATGACACTCTAACCTCTTTCTAACATGCCCTGTTTTCTAACCATGCTACTGACACAGAAGTCAAACCTGGGAGCTTACTGACAGTAGCAGGACAGCAAGAACCTCACAGTTGTCCCAAAGGCAATAACACATTTGAACAATTTATTCAGTGGAGAGAATTGGTTAGAAAAAAACAATGAACCAAGGAAAGAGTGGAGGGCATGGATCAAATACACACAACCCCCACCCCACTAAGCCTGGAAGATTTCACAGTAACAAATATCTACTAGCAATCTGATTTGAAAAAAATAGACTTTATTCTTCACTATTTTTTTTGAAAAATAGTGAAGAATAACTGCTGGCAGGAAGAATGGGACCGAGAAAAGACGAGTATCTGAGACCACAGTTAAATCTTATGGGAGTGGCAGTGGAGGAAATCTTCCACTCTTAACAAAACTTCTTGGGTGAAATCTGTGCTTCCTCACTGGGAAACAGGAACATATTGAGCTGTAGAGCTTGGGGGATGCCCCCTCCCCTCTGTGTCCCCACACTTCTGGGCACCGAAGGTGGAGCTGCGCTGGTGGGGTCTTTCCTGCCTGCAGTACATCAGATTCAATGGGTGTGTCTGCAATGCCTGTTCAGCAAGGATGTCAGCCCTTTTTCAGAACACAGACGTACAAACCAAAAGCCGTTTACTTTCAAGCATGCACTATAAACACCAGCCATCCCAGAACACAAGCTTCAGCTGGGTACTCAAGATCGTACAATATGTGCTGATGGCTCCCCAGCTTCTTTGGGCAGCTCACCTTTGTTTAAGCAGTGTGAATATTCTCAGCTCAGGCTGAAGCTGGGGAAACAGTCAAAGTGGACAGATAGTGCACAGGTCAACTGTCTCAGGGTACTCAGACTTGTTTTCAAGACTGCTCTTCACCTTTCAGTGTTTCAACTTGGCTTTTATTTCTTAGGGAGTAGCCTGCATAAGTTCAAATGCCTTCTATTGTCTTACAGAAGTCAGTATAAGAGGGGGATGATAAATATATCTGAAGTTACACTAACGTACCGAGGCCATAATTAAGTAGCACATTTTTGCTTTTTCATTCCCCGTTTCTAAACCCCACTGTTGTTATTTGGATTTATGATGCAAGTAAATAGCATAGGAAATTAAAGCCTCTCAGTAATGCTGTTAAAAGGTAATAATTTGGGGGACATTCACATAGCCAAACTATCCTAAACTAGGGAGCCAATTCCTCTAAATTAATCAAAATAGACCTCAAAGGGACCTCTGCAGGAACCTAGCAGTCTCAGTTGTCTATAAGACACCTGGACTGGACGCCTGAAGTCAGACAGTGTGAATAACCTCCTCTGTATCTCCCTCCCTCCTCCTTCTCATTCTTTCTCTGACACCTCCATCTGATCTTTTAGTTCAGGGAAGCTTCTCAAAGTGTTGATTTTGATTTGGTTTAGTTTTTTGAGGTTTACTTCTCCATGCACTCCTTTGAATAAGGAGTTCATCTTCCCCTTTGAGATGAATACTGTCTCCTTTCTGAAAGGGGAGGGGGTCTAGTTCATAAGTGATCAGCATGCAGTGTTCTCCTGCAAAACGTGATGTTTTGTTTAAGTGTCATTGCTGGACCTCGCACAGCTTGCAAATATTTCCTGCTGTCTCTGTAGCTCAGATTTCATTGTTGTCTACGGGACTGCCCTTCATGCTGAACCTAATGGAAGCATTTAGACTAGCAGGGGAAAGCAAGCATACATACCAAATATCCGCAAATACACAGCAATGGATAGTATTCCTTTGACTTCTCAGGTGGGAAAAGTGGGTGGAATTTCATTTGTAGTCAACATGTTGAAAACCTATTTTGAGATACATATATAGGATAGATGCAGTAGACTTGATTATCTGAGATGGTTTGAAAGGGTTTTTTTCTTCAACCTGTAGATTAAGATTCCTATATAGGCAAAGTCTGAAACTCCTTTATTGGCATCTGAAAATCCAATGCTGTATGAACTTTGGTCTCCTTATCCTGAAAACAGCTTTGTTTAGGAAGTGTTTTGGTCAAACATGAATGTTAAAATATGCGTTAATTTGTATTCACAAAGCTTAGAGAGATTTAAAGTAAAACAGGAGTTCCATTACTATAGTCGCATTGTGCTAGCAAAACCACAGAAAAAACAATGTTAAGAGACATTTGAGTGGCTTCACATGAATCGGGGGAGCAGAGGCAATTGCTAACTGTTCTGGCTTTCTCAGGCCTAACTGGTCAGACTAAAAGTCAAAGATCAGGCAGAGTGCATATGTAATGATTGCAAGATGCTCTGGTGACTTGAAAATAGATGTTATTGGCATGGACAACTTAGTAAAACTGATTTTTAAAGAAACACTCTTTACAAATGAAAATGTCAACAAAAAAAAAGAGACCTTGCATTAGAAGATGTGAATATACACACTCTAAAGAATTTATGAGAACAGATAAATGATGAGAAAATGGGAGCAAACACAGCATAAAGTGTCCTGCTAGATATTTCAGGGTAAAACATTTATATGGGGAAACCATCCACAGAGCTGGGAACTGACCCCATATCCCTTGAGTTTAAGCCTAGCACCTTCACCACAGTGTTGTGTATATAGAGGTCAAGGCCATGGACAATTATGGCTTTTGGCAGTTAAAATGTATACAAAATACTGGCCCAGCTAAAGTCAAGAAGAATTTTATCCCTGACAGCAATGAAGTCAGAGTCCCTCTGATTCAGAGGAGTCTGAAGTGTCAAGGAGGTGTCAAAGTTTGTGGTTGGTAGCCACCACTGTCAGCTGACAGGCTGTTCACATGCTGTTACAGGCTATCAGGATATCTCTGTTGAGGTATGATCCGGGTTAAAGATCCAAAGGTCTAGCTCCTTCAGTTCTTCTGTCTTTCACTGAGGCAAAAAAAAAAAAAAAAAAAAAAAAAAAGAGCCAACTGCCTTGTTTTGTCTTAATTCTTATTGAAATGCAAGGGAATCGGAGGCTTTATGGGAAGCATATTTCAAACACAGAGAAAGACTACATTTGTTGGCCATGCACAGTGATCTCAGCATTCAATTAGCCTGTGAGAGATGCCATTTCAGCTCTTTCTTTAGTCTTTTGGATATATGGACTCATGTCTCTTGTCTCCTAACAAAAGACTTAAAATTGGGAGTTTGAAAAAGGCTGCAGATAGATCTGTGGGTCAAGGGAGTTCTCTCATATTTTCCTTCTCAAGCTCTCCTTAAAAAGGGTCATTAGGCAAAAAGAGATTACAGATTGATATATAACCATAAAATTTAATGGTATAAGGGGGCACCTAAATCCCTGCATTCATGCAAAGGATGTGCTTATGTTTTGCCCAATCCTTTAAAGCAAAGATGGGCTTTAAGATTTCCCCTTACCAACGTGACATCCTTAATCACTGAATTCTGAATCATTCTTATGCTTTGCATCCTAACTGAACCTTGAATTACCTCAGACTATCAGAAATACTTTAAACTAGGGAGGGTGCAGAAAAATTGTTGAGTAACTTCTGGAAACCCCCAAACATACCAGTTCTCAAAAGAAAAAGCCTGCTAAAGAGCTTTAAATGTTGTTTAGAGAAAGCAGCACATGTCAACACAGAGCTCATGATTCAGTTTTTAAGTTTATTCAGAACTACTAAACTTTCATCTGATGAAGTCAGTGGCTCACAGTATGTGCAAAGCATGCTGCTAGCCTTCAAAGCTGTGGTCAGTTGGCAAGTTAATCTGATCACTGCAGGATAGCCTCATTCTCTCATCAAAGGAGGAATTTAACTTTTTTTTTAGAACTTTTTCAACTTTTCTACAGGAATCTGTCTTGCCTAAACATGGGCAGGACTTGCCTCTTAAATAAATATGTCTATTAAATACCGACTTAGAAGGCAGTTACTGATAACAGAGTGAAATAGCTGATCCATATTTTCAGTGCTTGCCTGATAATTTGCCTTAAAAGATCACATGTAATAATTTGAGTAAGAGTATACTGCCAGGCCAAGACTTCTATGTGCAAAGTAAACATCCTCTGTCCTGGTTTTGGGTTTCTAGTTGTTCACTACAAAATAAATGTTTCACTCCCTTACTTTGAAGATCTGAATTATCCTTTTTAATTCCTCCCACTATTGAGTAACTTTCAGAAATTTACTACTGTGCTAGTCATCAATAGACTACTTTTAAAATATGAAAGCCATATTATTGGTGACAAGGTACTGCCTGCAAGAATAAGTCATGCATGAATTCTATGGCAGATATCACAGAAAAAAAAAAGGTCAGTTTATTAGTAAACCTGCATACCTTCTTAAAGTAATTCTTCTAAATTTGGACCCACACAAATAACAAGTACTGGAGTATCATATAAGGAAAATGAGATTTTGGTTCTACTATTGCTCATTAGTGAATATTAAGCTTGACTTGAAAGAAGGGATTCTGGTGTTGAGATCTAGTCCTGATTTATCTGAACTCAATAATCAATGACTTAATTTTGAAACTTTATTTTTTAACACAGTAGTAGTATAAAAACTGGTGCACCTACGTGCACATAAACTCATCTGACAGTCTCCTAGGCTTACCATACATAGAGATGGCATCTATATTTAGACAGCCAGCTCATTACTGAAAACCGGTTTGTCAGAATTTTAGATGGACTGATAGAAAACATGGTGTACAAAGTCAACAGTGAAATTCTAGACAATGGTATAATAGACAAGAAATAGAGTAATCAGATCTTAAAGATTAAATTGGTAAAATATAGCTATGCATCCTATGAATGAGGAACAGAGTGAAAATAAAAATAAAAAAATTTAAGGTTTTAGATCTAAATGAGGAAAGACTACTTAGTCAGCAGTGAAAGGAAAAAGCTGGGAGTAGAGGGACTAGAACAAAAGTACGAAAACCAATAACCCAAGCAAATTCCTACACTTCACAGAAACCCCCCAATCTTTTCTGTTAGAAAACAAATATGACAAGATTCTTACTGCTCTGAAACAGTATCACTCTTCATTTCCTAACACCATGTAAAAATAATGGTTCAGGGCTTATTTGAGGAAAGTAACGTTACTTTTTGAATTGCTAGACCTAATTTTCAAGTGCACAAATTCCCTTATATAGGCACTATGTTCATACCGATCTGATTCAGCTCTATGCAGCTGCATAGCTCAACATGTTGTTAGTCTATGAATTCAAAGTTTCGTCCTTTACACCCTAGGAAGACAGCTTCACTAGCAGCAAGAAGTACAAAAATTTAAAAAAAAAAGAAAAAGAAAAAGAAAAAAAATAATTCAAGGGAGGTAAAAACTGAACCTATATTTAGTCTTAATGCTTCCCTCAAACTTACAATATTGTAAAATCTGAAAGCTTAACATTTATTGTTACAAAAGCCCAAGTGGATCAAATTGGAAACAATCACTGGCTATTGAACTCCAAGTATGTATAGCATGACTGCCAAATCTAATGACCTTACACCATCTTGCAGCTAAGATCATAAAGTTTTATTTTATCTTGTATTTTATCCACAGTCTTCATTAGCAAAGGCATGGAAATAAAAATTTGGCCATAAAACCTTGGAATGAAAATGCAATTTGTCTGAAACCAAAGATAAATGTAGTAAATGTTGCTGTAAATTATGCCAGTTTTCCTGATTATCTAATACCGTATAGTATATTATTAATTAATAACCAAACAATTGGAGATGAGAGCTGTGGGAGAAGAAAAGCACAGTTAGCAAAGAAATACTAATCTTCTGTTGCGTATCAGGCAGAAAGGGATAAACATGTACAGTTGCATGTACTTCAAAGTCATGTCAGCTGCATGCTTATTCAGGGAACAAGAGGCCCATAATGTAGCATTTCCACAGTTTTACAGAGACACAATCCAGCTCAACCACCTCGCAGTTACTGATCCTTGGTCTCGCAAGAGCAACTATAGATGGAGCTAACCTGCTCCTGGCTCTGGGGTTCAACTTGCACACTAGTGTGGCCTTGCATTTCTTCTCCTACCTATAAGGAAAGAATGGGTAAGCCTGCACCTTCAGCATGTTTCTTCAACACTATGTGAGTCTTATACCCGCCAACAGCAGTTTCCTGTTTGAAATGTCACTTGTTATTGAGCTGACTAGGCCAGTGCTTTGTGGACTCTTGTAATCCCATCCTTAACCATGATGATACAAGTGAAAGAGCAGAAGGAAACCTGGGCTCCCACTTGTTCCCCTGCTGCAGGAACAAGGATAGGATTCGGCTCATCTACTTTTAGACATTGTCAGTTCAGATGCGTGCCTCTGGACCAGTCATCCAGCTCCTTTTGTAACCAGCAGAGATAAGTGGCTGCAACTGGTAGTCTGCGTTATTTTGAAAGCCAGATGTGCAGTAAGTTGAACTGCTCCATAGAAATGTTATTTTTTAACTTTCCGTCTCTCCAAAAACCTCTCTTTCTTCAAAAAATCCATAAATGAAGCAAAGAAAGGAATATTATGAATAAACTTTTATGTGAAATTTTACTTCAGTGTTACTCAGCTTTAATCATGCAATATACAGCAATGTGAGAGCCTGAAACAAATTGATGAAAACCTTTTGTGCCTTATGTAAGGAACATTACATCATTTTTAAAAGAAGTAAAGTATTTTCAAGTCAAATATTTTAAAGCCTGTCATTTTAAGAAGCTTTTTGGTAGCAAAAAGTGAAAAAAAAAATTTCCCATTTTCGTAAGACCCTTTCTTGATGCAATTTAAGTATGTCACATTTCAAGAAAGCAAAAAGGTGGGGAAAAAGCCATTCCAACAGTTGTGTCAATTATTTCTTTGGAAAAGGTTTCGAAAGAAGAACAAAAAGAGGTTGTAATATATCTTTCAATTGCTTTCATTTATGCCATTTTGAGGAACTGAATTTGTACCCAAATATTGAACTTAAGTTGGCTATTCATAGATGTGATTATCGTTGTTCTACTTACCCGTGTATACTCTAGACCTTCTCTGCCCTTTCTAACTGATCAGAACTGCATGATGTTATCAAGATCTGCAAATATAATTATTTTAGACTATCATTTTTTTCTAGTTCAGTCTCACATAATTTTCTAACAATTTTTCTCTGTGTACTACATTTTTAACCTCTACTGAGGTAAAAGCATGCATCTGCAGAAATAACTTCAATATCTCTTTCTTCAAACCAGCCAGTAATGGATTGTCTAGAGCATGGTGTAGCATAAGTAAAATTGGAGTTGTACAGTTAGGTGCTAAACGTTATCTGCAAGACATACATGTTAACTAGTTCATTTATTTTTATCCAAATCCATTGTTCTCTTAGCTCTCCTTGAAAAGAAATGCAATTCTACTAGGCTTTTGTGGGATTTCTTTGCTATAAAGATACTAAATAAAAGTTCTAGTAAATATAGCAATTATTACAACAACAAAACACAGTCAATCTCAAATCTGGATCACTCTGTGCTAGTGCTCAGCTCTCTGAATTTACTACAGTGGTAGATCAGGACAGCTAAAATCCTGGTACAGGAATCTCAGGTAAGAGGTTACAGTTAGAGTGAATGGGTGCAAGACTTTATTCCTTTCCCTGCCTAGAGAAAAAGAGCCACCAGCAAAAGAGAAAGCCCATCATTTCACAAAACCAGCAACCAAACTTGACCATCATCAGCAAATATATTTCTGAATTCATCATCAGTACCTCATTTTAAAGCCTTTTAAAAATAATTCTGATGGTCTTTCAAATAAATCTTTTCATAAAGAATAGTTATGATGGATTTCAGTTTTCAATTGAAAATAAATAAATTTAAAAGTTTCAAACTTTTTTTCTGGATTTTTGTGGTTTCAATTATCTATCATTCCTAAAAGGAATACAAGAACATCAATACAAAATTAATAAAAGTGAAGGAGTAGAAAGAAAATTCAGAACTATTAGTATATTTTTTCTTTTTGGAAACAAATTTTTTTTCCTCTCTCTGTTTTAGCTTTGTTCAGTTGATGAACCTACAAAACCATAAACATATCTGTATATTTCACTCTGAAAATATGAAGAATTTTCTGAACTTAATAAATTCAGAAACAAACTTTTTTTCACACTTTGTCAAAACAAACTGAAAGAAACCAAGAAGATGGTTTTGGATTGTTGGATTTTTTTTTAGTATTTCCTGTGATTCTTCATTTCGTTCCTGAATTATTCCACTTGAAGAAATATAGAAAGGTAAGCAGCTAAGGAGGTACCCAGCTGGATAAGCAGGAAAGAAGCAATGTGAGAAAGCAGGAAGCCATGAAGAAAGGAGAAGGTTTGATTTTTCAAGTTAAGGAATTTTGAAATGTCAATGTTTCAGTCTTTTTATAAAAGATAAAACATTTTTTAACTATTTCAACTTCTTATTGGTTTCTCTAAGGGCAACCATCTGGCCTAAATTTGATTATTTCTCACTTGCTACAGAAGCTTCTGTACATACATAGATGTGCATGTGTATGTGTGTGCATGTAAAGCCAACTGTAGAGAAATAGTGGATTTACAGTATTTTTATAATTAAGTCCATTCTTCTGCATGCTATGAAATCACTGTATTAAATTTTGCCATACAAGCAGTAGGCAGGCTCACAGCTTATATCTTCTTCCCTTTTAAAATTTATATATAAATATTTGAAAATTCTCATTCAGTGTTCTTGTACATTGAGACCAAAGCCAGGAGCATGAAACCACTGCGAACAAAACCTGAATATGTAAAACACATTCAGTTAATTCTACATCAAAGCTTTCTATTGCTTCATAAAGCACATCTACAACAATAGCAGGAAATTGTAACAAATATGTAATGGGGGATAGCTTGTAAATCTAATCTCATTCCTGCTTAAATTAATATATATCGTAATAGACCATGGGCACTTGCGTACAATTACAGTCACATGTCTCAGAACATAATTTTCTTACACCCAAAAACAGAAGAAGGGGAAAACAGTCAGGGCTACCTGTGGGGAAGCAAGAGGGCCAGCTTGCCTCAGCTGCCTCCTCCCATTGAAGAAGGAGGGCTCATTCTATAGCATGGGGATTTCCCAGATGACGTCATCTTTTGCCACACATAGGCTAAGTCAAATGATTCTCCAAAGATTGGATTTATTGTGAAAATGTGTTAATTTTGAGGCTGTTTGGAAAATCTTGGCTGTCCCAAGACTGAGTTTCATGGTCAAATGGTCATATCAAAGGTTTCCAGACATGCATTGTTCCACAAGGAAAAGCCCTACAATACTATTCCCATGCATGACCTACACATAATTTCTCGGATGGCAGTGCCAGGACCTTTCATTAATAAAAGGTATGTTATACATCTCAAAATCTTGGGCAAACCAATCAACTTTTCAAAAAACACTCACATATGATTTGTAGGCTGGACAAAAAAGTGACACAAAATATGCTAGAGCAGGAATAGACTAGACGTAAGGGATCATTTGATGCTGATGGTCAGCTGAGAGGAAGATGCAGAAATGAAACGCTGAGGAAGCATTGACCTTCCCCTACTTCAGATTGGTGCCAGGTGGTGCTACCTGAATCTTCCATGATGCCAGTACCAAAGAAGCCAACGTGGCCATTACTATTAAACATTTTGAACATGAGATTTTGTGTGAAAAGAACCCTTGAAATATGCCTCTCTCTTCTATTTCCACTTGTGGGATGGGAAACTCATGTTGACACACTCTTTTATATTACAGGTTTACATGTTAGGTGCAAATAATAACCTAATAAACTAAATGCTACCAGAGATCATTCCCAGGCACTGGCATGTAATCATTTATACTGTCAAATTGTAAAATGTCCTTGCCATGTTTCAGGCACTTGCCAAACAGTATTCTCCCAGGCAATGCCCAAACATGGTTCAGAAGTCAGCATGATCCAGAGACCATTCCCAGTAGACAATGAACACTACTGGCTCATGTTCAACCTGCTATCCACCATGACCCCCAGGTCCTTTTCTGCAAAGTTGCTTTCTATCCATTTGGCATCCAGTCTGCACTGTTGCCTGGGGTTAAGTCATTCCAGATGCAGGAGCTTTCATTTGCCTTTTTCGAACTTGAAGGCATAGTCAGAGCATTTTCCAATCTGTTGAGGTCCTTCTGACTAGCAGCTCCATCCTCAGTGCAGTTGCTCCTCCCAGTTTGATACAGACTGCGAATTACCGCAAGTGTACTCCATCCCAGTGTTCAGCTCAATATTGAAGGTAATAAACAATCTTGGGCCTAATTTTGATCCCTGTGGGACACCACTAGTAGCCACTATTAGCTGGACTTCTTTCTGCTCATCACAATCCCTTGCGCATGGTTGTTCAACCAATCTTTCACCTATATGACCATCCATTTGTGCAGTCTAGATTTCACCAATTTGATTTCTGCAATGCTCTGGAACTCTGTGTCAAAGCTCTTCCTGTATTCAAGCTAAACATCCATTTTTGTTTCCTTGTCCAAGCCACTGACATCCATTGTAAACTGTATAACTGAGGCAGCCCTGGTCACTAGCTCAGTCCCTAGTGACCTTAGCTCCCTATCTTCCACAGAGAAACCAATGAATACAAGAAATGCCAGTAACTTAATTCTATCTGGCTTTGATAGACAAGAGATTATGTGTGTACCGTTTCATGCAGCATTACGCCATAAGGGTCCTTGAGGTGTGCAAGGAGAGACAAACACAAAGGAACTGTTGATAGGAATGCTTCATAATGGAATGTAAGTGTTACAAGTACGTATGATAATTTCACGTGTACAGGCATGACTTGGATGCACAAATCTGGCATATACATGTAATTTAGGCATAGGAGTTCAAGTCTTGCTGCTTTTGACTGGGCTCATCAGTTAGCAGGGCAGACTAAGACTATTATATTTGTGGGACCAGGAAGATAAATCTTTGTCTAAACTTCAAAAGTTCCTCTTTCCAAACAGGTGCCAAAGGGAAAATTACAGGAAGAAAAGAAGATTTTTAAGGAATTCAGAAAACAAACATCCATTCTGCACCTTCATGCAGTCAACTGAGAGAAGGAAAATAATCTAATAGCATACTAAAAAGAGGCTCATCTTTCCCAAAAGGAGATGCTTTTTGTAACATGACCTTTGAGTGACCCATAATATCCCAGTCTGTGGTCTCTATAATAAAATAAAAAGATAGGGGATTCTACATAAAGCTGTGACATATCCCTGCTGGCTCAGAGATGCTACATTGTGCTGATTATGTTGATGCTTCCTTCATATTGCTGTACTTGGCGCAGGATCACAATGAGAGGCTGAAGCACTATTTTTAGCTGGCATAGGGCCACAGCAATAGTAAGGAATAGCACAGAGAAGTCCTATCTCAGAGAAGCTCTGGGATATCTGTATTCTTTTCAAAGAAGAGGATAGAACAATGTCTAGATTTTGCAAATTCCTCACTTTCAACCCAAGAGAATGAATCTCATTAAGACTGCAAGGTCACTAGGGCAAGTATTCTGCACTGATCACCAGCATCACCAGCAAAATAAGAATGTGATGGATAACTGTCTTCCTTTAACACTAATAGAGCAGCGTGTCCTAGCCCCTGAAAGCCTTTGCCTGCAAGGCAAAGGGATTTTGCACCCCACCTATGCATGCCACACCGTGTCTTTCAAGCCCTCCCTGCTGCAAGCAAGGCTCTAGAGCAGTTTTAAAAATCTGCTCCTTTTAAAAATCTGCTCCTTCTTGGACTTGGGCTATTTTCTTCTTTGCTTTATGCTGCTCTGCACCACGAGGCCAGATCCTCCGCATCAGATGTTTTGCTTTATGTCTCCTCAAACCACAACTTTGCAGTCAGAGGTTGAGATCTGCTGTTCCACAATTGGGATTTCCTATGGAGTTGTTCCACTGGACTGAAGCATCACATTTTGTTTGGATATTTTTAGAAGCAGAGCAAAACTTTCTCCAAAGGACAAGTGTATTCTTCCCCATGTCTCCTCAGAGCAATCACCAGTGCATTACCCTGAGAAAGGACTATGTATTCAGGTTCTCTATGACCCTCAGAAAATCACTACAAGGTCCCTTGCAATGTAATGTCATTATTTATTAGGTTCTACTTTCCTATCACTTTCTTTGCAATGCAAAAAAATGTTTCTGCCAGTTAAAATCCACCAATAAGAATAGTTGTTTATATTATTATACCACTCATTACATTCCCCTAGCTGTAGCCCAATTAAAATAAGTTAAAAAAAAGGTAAGATTTTGCACTAGACTGTTTGTGAAGCTGCCTTTAGAGTAATATCAGGAGTAAATTTCCATTAATATATTTCCTTTATATAAATATTTTTTTTCTTATAATACTTTTGATGGTTTGCCTCTTTGAATTTGGAAGCAACAAGACAGTCTTAAAGGGTACCTTAATGAATGGCAACATTTCACAGAGGTCTTATTCATGAAAGTTCTTCTTATGAATCTGCAGAGCAAGGCCCTGTCTTTGGAAACTCAGTTTTATAGTTTCTATGACTTGGGTTTGAATTGTTCTAGAGATGGAGAGGAGCTGAACTGGGCTGTTTCTTGCAACTTCCAATTTAGTGAAAATTTCTGTTTATAAATTTTGACAAAAAGGGGAGAAACTACCAACTTGACAAAACGCTTTGGGTAGAGAATATGTTTGTATAAAAATGAAAGCAAGACACCATCCCATCTCCCCGCATGGTCTGGCAGTTTATGAAACAAGCAAAAGGAAGCTGCGTGTGGCCTGAGCCAGGCCATGCTAAAGAAAGCTCTGTAAGCAGGCAGTTATGGTCGGTTTCAACACAAGCAGTCAGATGGCTATTCTTAGGATTAAGCCTCCCATTCACTTTTTCATAAACAAAAGCCAAATGAAAATGTCCCAGTTATTAACATTGGAAGAGTTAGCTACTGTGCACATACAGTGTATTTCCATTACATTTTAAAATCAATTCATAAAGCTGCAGGCTAGCATTCCATAGATGTACTGCTGGCCATGAATGACGTCCTTATTGTGAAATGGGATAGAAAATGCACTCCTAAATGCACAGTGGACACATTTTGCTAAATGCTAACAACTGGGACATTTTCATTTGTTTTTGCTTATTACAAAAATAAACAAAGTAAACAAAAGGCATGAGTGCAAAGCAAGGGAATTATTAAAAAGAGCCTTTCACTTAAGTCCTTCTGGCTTAGCCATCTTCCTTACAATTTAATTTCTAGTGGGTATTCTCTCAGCTGGTTCCATTTAGTTTTGACTACCAGATGTGAGCACGGGTCCATTCCTTGGCTTACAGAGACAGCGATGTAAGCAATTAGAGCAGTCTCAAATCTTTAAAGCATTGTTTTGCCATTGTAAGAAACTCCTTTTTTTTTTTTTTTTTCTTTTCTTTTTTCTTTTCTTTCTTTTCTTTTAATTAAGGCAGTTTTGGGAACATGATGCCTAGTGAAGAATAGGATTCATGGCTGAAGTAGCCATCTCCTATAGGTGTGAGGCAGGCATTTCCCCCCATAAATACTCAGCTCAGGCTGCCAGTTTAAAGGCAGTAACTTTCGGGGTTTAGCTGTGCAGGAGCTGCTAGCTCTATGGGGACAGAGCAGTCTGAGGGCTGGCAGAGGTGGGAAATCTGTAGCATACTGCCTGTCCTATAAGGAATACCAGAGGGAGGAGCAGCTTCCTCCCATCATTTATAATTACACACAGCAGTCTGGCCATTAGATTGAACAGTGCCTGAATGTTTCAGGTGTTTAAAGCACAAAGGTATTCATTTACAAAGAGATCCAGGTCTCTTGTACAGCTGTATAGATGACAGGAATTCAGAATTGTAAAGGATTTTCAGATTTCACAATTTATTCTCAGTCACATTTGGAAAGAAACCTAGTTATTTCAAAGGACTCCATGAAAGACAATGCAATGTTTTGAGGTCACTTAAAGTATTGTATTGCAGTTTTAAGTTTTGCATTACATAATATACTATATATTAAAAAGAAATCAAGCAAAGAGTCATTGGAAAACCAGAACAGCTTGTTCTGGAAAGCTTTGTCTGTGTCCACATCAGCAAGTGGTGAAGCCCGGGAGTGGGTCTGCAGTGAGAAGTTGTTGGTGTTGAGGACCTCACATCTGTACTATACACGTCTTTGGGTTTTTGCTGCACACTAGCTTTAGTCTGTTCCCATGGTTTAAACACTCGTAACTGTTTGGAGTATATTAGTTGTGCTTCTGGAGCACATCTTCCAGTTGAATTTAATCTGAAAGGAATCCAGTTCTCTCGCTCAGAGACCGCTTCGTGATGTGAACCGGAGTGTGGTAAGTGGGAACAAACGGGGAATTTGCTTTAAAAGTGTACTCGAAAGTTGAACATACATGTTGAAGTAGACTCTCCCTTTTTGTACTTTTCTAAGGCCAAATTTCAGAAGACATTTTTTCCTCCAGCTTTTCAACTCTAACAGAAAAACGCTTTCTGACAGAAAGCTGTTGGGAGTTCTTTCTGCCAGCTTTATTTAATGCTTCTCCTTTCAACAGGAAATCAAACAAGAAGCAGGCACCCATTTCAATACTCTACCCCACCCAACCCTATCCAGTGCAGGAAGGCTTTTTCAGGCCTTGAATCTCTCTACAGCAATGTCACCAGATCCTGCTGTATCTGGCAAATGCCCAGGGGAAACATATGGGAAGCATGTGCCGTGACTTGGGGCGGGGGTTATTATTTTCTTAATCACTGCCACAACTGTGTCTTATGCTGTATCTTGGTTTTTTTCCCCTGAAATGCCACTGGATTCAGTTTGAACACAAGTGTTGCTCCTCCTTGTCCCTCTGCTCCTCGCCTTGGAAACTCAAATACACAAAGGCTCTGCTCACTCAAGTAACGTCAAAAGAAGATGAACTCACTGAGAGATTGCACTATGTAGGAAGTTGAGCTGTTTTGCACTAGCTGTTCCTCATTTGTCTTTTTCCTTAAAAAAACAAACCAAACCAAATCAAATAAAATCAAATCCCTTACCCCTCCGAGCTCCCAGTAATATTTTAGAGCTTGTATAGCAGGTAATTACAAGCTGACTCCCATTTTCTTTGTCAGGTACAGCAAACTGTCAAACATACAGCCAATATCAAAGTGTCACGAAAGGAATTTCCTAACATCAGTCTATTTAACTGGATTTTGGTTTCAGACTCCTTCTTTTACATTCCCAAGTAAAATAATAGCTTTTGGTGTAAATGGAAGCTGGATTCTGACTGATTTTTATTATACAAATAAAGATTTTCTGGAGCACTTTTAGAACCAAACCACTAACAGGATTCTAATAAGAATTTCAGAAGCACATTTTTGATTGGTGTTGAGCAGTTTAAAATGAAATTAGTGTCTAACTAATCAGCAGAATTTAGAATTGGTGCTTACTGAAATCACCAGTAGAATTTTAGCTGGTTTTAAACGAATCTAAAAACTTTATTCCATATGGCCATTCAAGTAGTAAGATACTATTCTATCAGAATACAGACAGAGGATTCTGATGCCAGCCTCATAGTATGATACAGACTGTGACAGAAGTATCTTGACTATGTGGAAAGCTGCCTAAATATAACCATCCGTTGTTTCCTGATTTACATTTCTGACTGTCTTTCAGGAGTATTAAGTCCCCATTTTGCATTGCCTGTGCAAGTTAGTTTGATTATTGAAATTGTTGCCTCAAATGCCTGCAAATATTCAAACCTGAAGAAAGGGCAGTAAAGTTCAAGGTCCAAGGCAATCGAGGGCAATGTCTCCTGAAAACCAGGACACCTAGAGTGCAAATTTCCACATTTAAGAAAGGATGATGGAGAGCTCGAACACAAGGAGCGTACCTGGAACAGGTACACTCTTACTGGAAAGCTAGAGGAAAATAGCACTAGGACCAGCTGCAAAGCAATTCAGACAATAATACAGCAATTATTCTTAAATATTAATACGTCTTTTTGTCTGTAAGTTTCTTTTTTTTTTTTTTTTCCCTAAATAACCTTACTGTTTAAATAAATGCATTCAGTGGACTAACGTCTTGACCTGAGGCAATCCTTTGGGACATGGATATTAAGACAAAAATAACCATAGCAACCATAGAGAATTTCATAAAACATTTGTTTGCTTCTGTTTAGCTAGAAAGGTTCAAATAAAAAATTTCATATATATCTGGTGTGTGTTATACATTGTGCCATAAATGTCATTTGTTAGTTGTTTCTCTTTTTGTGGTTTGGGAGGAAATTCCAAATGTAGCTGAGGGAATCTGGCTTTAAACATACAGAGAGCCCTCATTCACTATTGAAATGCACTCCGGGAGGACTGCAAGATGTTTTCTGCAGGCAAAATTTGCCTGCACATGATAAGAAATACTTTAGAAAAGTGAAGTAGAATAGCTGAGAAAACACAAAGACTGAGTTTCTGAAAGGGGTTTTAAAAAAAAAAAAAAAAAAAAAGAGGTAGTTTCAGTTTCATTGGTGTATTCACAATTGGACAAACTTTTGGTATATCAGAAAGACAGAGACAGCAAAACTTTTGTCCCTAGGATAAATTATTTACAAGCTTTGTCCCCAGAAAGGCTTTGTATAAAGAGAGATTCCCCAGAGAACTTCCAGCAAGACTTATTGATTGTATCATGTTCTAAACACTATTTAAAGCTGCATTTTTTCTTGTTTGATTTGTGACATGGAAGATAAAATAAATATATCAGCACAGAATAATCCTAGTCTGAGACTGTTTTCAGTTACCCCATACTCTAAAAGAATGCAACTAACTGTCCAAACTAGAATTGTCTTCAAGCAGTGACAAGACTGTGTTAATGACAATAGCTAGTAAAAATCTGATTTTGTGTCTCATTTGGAAAACAGCATTTACAGTAACATGCTGTGGCACTGCACGCTGTGCTGAGTCAGTGAAAGAAAGAGAGATCACCTTAGTGAGCAATCCTGAGGTTTTAGAAAACACTGGTTTTCTTGCAATCTTTCCTCTAGGTTTGGGGGTTTGGTCAGTCCTACAGCATTTGTCCAGAGGGAAGATACTTAAAACTGTAGGGAAATACAGATCTAATTAAGGCATTCTTCCCTCATGTCATCATGCATTGTGTTCCAGTAAGAGTCCAGGGAGACACCAAATTTGGTTAAAGTCTGCTTTTCAAAGTAGAGGTTGCTGAGCTTAATAGAGCTATAGAGCACAATGGCTGATGATAGCCTGATGATCCAAGAAGTCACTTTTGTATTATATTCCTATGCTTGTCATGTGAGAAGTACTCCTATGACGGAGATGATTGGCTCAGGATGTAGCTTCACTCCCCTGATAAGGCTTCAGGAAGAAAAGAGGGAAACAGGGTCCTCTGAACCAGAGACCGAGACTATGTGAGAAAATTAGGTAAGATATCAAAGCAGGATCTCTTCACAGATAAGGTCAAAAGCACATCCTTGACTTTATATCTGGATTTTTTTCTAAAATTCAGGCACAACAAGCACTTTGATTAAGCAAAAAAAAAAAAAAAATGAAGTTCATTTTTAGATTTGATGTTTGTACCCAGTAGAATCCAGCTGTCCACAAAACTGGCTGCTTGCTCTAGGTGCAAGTGGCTGTATAAAAGTATAGAGCATGGCCCAGGTACTGGTAACTCACAGTGCAAAATGCAGTCAAAAAAAGAAGCAGGAGTTAATCTCATTCTGGAGATACGCCAAGACCTGCTTAAATCAGGAGCTGAGTCAAAGGAACTGAGGACATTTTGACATCTTGATCCAAGTAGGAAGAAGCCTTCAAAGGCAGCTTAGGGCAAAATTCACTGGCTGCACACATTGGAGTACTATGAAAGAAATCTTTGAGGTAACCCAGCCAGCACAGTGAAGAGTAAACCTCATCTATCTGCACTTCAAGGCTCACTATAAGTCATGCCTATTTTCAGAATGGCTGATTCTTCACATTATGCACAGCCTAACCATTTCTGCTATACCTTTGATTGCTATAGAGTTGTATGACAGCTCAGTGACCTTCCTAAAAGTGAAAATATCCAGTGTTGTATGCTGCAGTGTGGCATGAAATGTGAGTCCAGGCTGACCACAAGGGTAGTGGAGACAAGTTGGAATGGGTCCCGAATTCTGTTTGGGCTTCAAGTTTTGACAGACACAACCTTTTTCTAATAATGGATAGTACATGCTTACTAAGGAAAAGAAATGTCTTCTCTGATTTCTTTCTTGAGGGTCATTGCCAGTACAGCAGGTGTCAGGAGACTGAATAGTTGTGAGTCTCAGAAGTGCAAAAAATCCACCGTAGGATTAATAAAATCACTGTCATATTAATAACAATTAATGAGTTCTGGCCTTAAGAAAATTTAAACAAAGAACTATGAGGAGCTTTAATAGTGCTAAATGGGTGATGAACACTATATATTAATACAGAAGAAATAAGGCACCAATTGCAATGCAATCAGAAAAGACTGAAGAATGCACAAACTCCAGAATACTTTCTGAAAAACATGAACACATGGTGGTTTTGCAGATATTCACTATTTTATCTTCAATGGAATTATTTACAGCATAAGATACAAAAGCCACCTCTCAGCTTACATTGCAAAGCCAAGTCCAAGCAGTAAGGGTTTTTTTAAGCTGGAAAGAAAAGCTGAAAGAGCTCAACAAGTGTTAGCATCCTTTCAATGTGGTTTGGGGTTTGATGTTTTAGGGTTTCTTTTTGGGGGTGTGTTTTTGGTTTTTTGTTTGTTTTTTTTTTTTTATTTTTTATAGTAGCATGATCAGGGAATTCGCTTTTGGTTACCTAAATGCAAGCAATAGAATTTCATGCTATTAATTATATTCTTTATGTGCTGCTTAATAGAAGCTGCAATAGCTTTCAAGTAAACATCATCTTAAACAGTACATTTTTCTGCTACTTTTCAAGTCAAGACCAGCAGCGCAAGTAACAGTTATTACCTGTTACCTTCTGTACCTCTGAACTGAGTTTTATTGTCTCCTTAACCCACACAAGAATTTCAGTTGATTTTGTGTGGTCATGAAAGATCAAATGGGAAATGCTTAGTACCTTCAGGTTCCTTGGGTGAACTTGAGGTAAAATTTTATTTGGATAAGTCTGTTTCATATTATACACAGATATCTGAAAAGATTCTAGTGGTTCAGTTTATTATAAAATAAACAAAGACATTTGCTGCTGAATATTACATCAACCCATATAATTGCATAATGGAAAATGACATAACATTTGTCTCATGCCACTGATTTTAAAGATATGTCACTTTTAAGTCTGAATATTCCCTGCAAGTTTGTATGCTAAACTGAACAGAAGTAATAGATCATAAATTATGAGTATCATCATCATCTTGGCTGTTGTATTCAGATTCTATAGGTGTTCTTCTTAAAAAAAAGGAAGACCTGTGACTTTTGCAAGGCTGTAAATTAACCTGGCTCAAGTACCAAGTACCATAGGTCCATAGGTTAAGAAATACATGCACTTGAAAAATCCATTGTCAGACTTTAATAAATAAACAAATCCTTTAACAGCTCATATTTATGTTTTACTATTCTTTAGAAAGGACTAAATGTTTTAAATTCTCCATAAAGGACTGTGTTTTGCTTCAAGGGTTGACACATTCTTTCTACCTTCAATTCAACTGTTAAGTTGTTACTGTGAATTCTCCTGAGGGGTACCCTGCTTTCTCTTGTGACCAGACACTGGATTGGCACTCATAAATTTGTTGATACTGAACTGAGGTTATATCACTAAAATGAGCAGCAGTACCTTTCTAAGCTGTTATTTTAACCTTTGAGTTAGCAACATCAGAAAACTATTACCTCCATCATGACACTGCCTAAAACTAGGTTGGCTTCAGCATGCCAGATAGTTTTTATATAAAAAAATATATATATTATATATATAGTATAGGTATTTTATATATATAATAAATCTCAGTTTCATGAGATTAAGACTATTCTTAACAGACAGTTTAAGTCTTCCTCTGTGGAAAAAAGCAACTGATTTCTTACCCATTTTCTATGGCGTTGTTGTAAAGTTAAAATACAGCCCAGCTGCCCTGGGTCTGGATTCTCAGTTAATGTTAGTTTTAACCTGTGGACTCTAACAGCTATGACATATTCCTCTGGCTGAAGAGAGATCCACTGGTTCACATGGGGATGTTTCTTAATGCCAAATCTAAATTGATGGAAAGGATGTGGTGGTCTAAAATTATTTTTCCTTTTTTTTTTTTTTTTTTTTAAGGGAACGGTGTATCACTGTTATCTTTATTCATGTGTTTGTCTTCTAGCTGTATACACAAAGTATTCAGTAACATCCAAAGTCTATAATTATGACTACTGGCTAATGCCTAAGGCAGAGGTAAATCTCATGCAACCGTTCTCTGCTCAAACAGAAAAAACATTCTATTATACAAGTTTTATACTGATGTAATTGAATAGAGTTCAGCTTTAAGACATTAGCCACTGAATATAATTCAGTATTTATTGCTTAGATCTTAGATTACATATAGCTGCCATTTCTGTTTCAATATTGAAAAGTATTTTTAAAGAAAACATATAATTATTCTATTTTTCTGTCATTGTTATTACAATGAAAGTATTACATATGCATTGGGAGAAAAAAAGAATTCCAGCATTTGAGCAAGGTTTTCAGCTTGGTGAGCAAGGAGTTTTTTTCCAAGTTTTTGTTTTGAGTTGGTATTTAATTTTCACTGGCGGGAGAAAGACTTATCACCTATGCTGTTCTGAAATAATAATGATGATTACTAGCTGAAGATTCAAGATTATCTGGTCTATCTACCTCAAAGTTAAATTGAAATGTTTGTTATACCATGCTGCTGTCATCAAAACTGTGGCCGGAAGAAGCATTCATTAGGGAAAAGGTCCTATCAGTAGAACAAACTAACCTATGTAACAAAAGAAACAGCATTGGAATGAGGCATCCCAGCCTGTGGCAGGGGGGTTGGAATTAGATGATCTTAAGGTCCTTTCCAACCCTAACTATTCTATGATTCGATGATTCTATGAATACAGAGCTATTTCATGCTGAAGAAAGAAAACATTACTTAGCCTGAGAAGTGCTCAGAATCAGGGCTGCAGGGAGGTCTGACAAGTTGCTTTGGCTTGGCCGAGGCCTTGTGTATAACTCAATCTTTGTTCGTGAAGACAAGTTTATTTTCTTCTTTATTGTTCTCCTTCAAACAGTTACACAGGTTTCTTTCTACATTCTTCTTATGTCAAAAACAAAAATACAAATCCTGTAACATGAAATATGAAGCAGATCTGCTCAAATTTAAGGCTTCACCTCAGAGAACTTGAGTATCCCTGACCCTATCCAGTCCCTAAAAGATTCAAACCATGTACGCTTGTCATTTGAAAATATTATACACATCACTTCAATACTGTATTTCAGCTGGGCTGAGGAAATTAATATTTCTCATGCTGAAGTGAATACTTTAAGTAAATATATTAATACAGCATTTACACAGAATTGGTTCTATGCATTTTTATTAATTATTAGCAGAATAATAGCCTTTTCCTTGCTGGTAGCTCCATTGCCATAGAATCATGGAATCATAGAATAGTTAGGGTTGGAAAGGACATTAAGATCATCAAGTTCCAGTCCCCCTCCCATGGCCAGGGACACCTCACACTACACCACATCACCCAAGGCTCAGTCCATCCTGGCCTTGAACACTGCCAGCGATGGACCATTCACAACTTCCCTGGGAACCCCATTCCAGTGCCTCACCACCCTTACAGTAAAGAATTTCTTCCTCATCTCCAATCGAAACTTCCCCTGGTTAAGTTTTAACCCGTTACCACTTGTCCTATCACTACAGTCCCTAATGAAGAGTCCTTCCCATCATCCCTGTAGGCTCCCTTCAGATATTGGAAGGCTGCTATGAGGTCTCCACACAGCCTTATCTTCTCCAGGCTGAACAGCCCCAACTTTCTCATCCTATCTTCATATGGGAGGTGCTCCAGTCCCCTGATCATCCTCATGGCCATGCTATGGACTTCTTCCAAGAGTTCAATGCCATTTTTACATTGAAGATACCAGAACTGTACACAGTACTCCAAGGGAGATCTCAGGAGAGCAAAGTAGAGGGGCAGGACCACCATCTTTGACCTGCTGATCATGCTCCTCTTGATGCAGCCCAGTTGGATACAGTTGGCTTTCTGGGCTGCGAGAGCCCACTGCCAGCTCATGCTCATTTTCTCATCAGCCAACACCCCCAAGTCCATCTCCAGAGGGCTGCTCTCAATCTCTTCTCTGCCCTACCTGTAGCTCTGCCTGGGATTGCTCTGACACAGGTGTAGGACCTTGCACTTGGCATGGATAAACTTCATCAGGCTGGCATCAGCCCACCTCACAAGCGTGTCAAGGTCCCTCTGGATGGCATTCCTTTCCTCCAGCTTATCAATCAAACCACACAGCTTGGTGTCATAGGCAAAGTAGCTGAGGGCACACTCAATCCCACTGTTCCTGTCACTGGAAAAGATGTTGAACAAGACCGGTCCCAGTGCCGATCCCTGAGGGGTACCACTCGTTACCGGTCTCCAGCTGGACATTGAGCCATTGAAAAAAACTCTTTGCATATGCATATCCAGCCAATTATTTATCCACTGAGTGGTCCACCTATCAAATTGATGTCTCTCCAATTTAGAGACAAGGATGTCAAGTGAGACATTGTCAAATGCTTTGCACAAGTCCAGGTAGATGACATCAACTGCTCTATCCCTGTCCATCAGTTCTGTAGCCCCATCACAGAAGGCCACCAGATTGGTCAGGCAGGATTCCCCCTTAGTGAAGCCATGCTGGCTGTCACCAACCACCTTGTTGCTATTCATGTGCCTCTGCATGCTTTCTAGGAGAATCTGCTCCAAGATTTTGCCAGGCACAGAGGTGAAGCTGACTGGTCTGTAGTTCCCTGGCTCATCCATTTT